>JACEFZ010018054.1:12500-28894 GCA_014155875.1 Cepaea nemoralis | reverse complement strand
TTAAAAAAGATCTGGAGACATTACACATCCCTGCCTAACACCTCTCTTAATAGGTTGATATTGTCCTACTTCATTATCAATCCTTATGGCAGCTTGTTGTTTCCAATATATGTTTTTTATACGTCTAATGTCTTTCCCATCAATTTGTAGATCTGCAAGCATATCCACAATGTTGACATGTCTAACTCTATCAAAAGCCTTTGTGTAGTCAATAAAGCAAAGATGTATATCCTTGTTTACTTCTAAAGCACGTTCAATAACTGTTCGCAGCATATACACAGCATTTACTGTACCCTTTCCTTCTACAAACCCACATTGTTCTTCCCCTATTTCAGGTTGTATTTTCTTCCTCACTCTTTGCATGATAATTCGTAACAAAATCTTTGTGATATGACACATTATACTAATTGTATAATGAGAAGTACAAAAAGATGAAAAAAAGGAAAGCAATGAAGAGAAAATTAAAATTGGAAAAAATGTTCATACTTACCTCAAATTCCTAGCTGTGTATAACATCGCAACGTCCTGTATGTGTCGTAAATCTGTTATGTTGCTTGCTTGCTTGCTTGCTTGTGTTCGTTGGCTTGAGCTCCAACGCGAAGTCCTGTATGTCGGATGAAGGCATCCTGTTGTCCAACATCAGTGTGATGTCATACAGGACCTGAGTTTTGCGTGAGTATCCGTTGTCCCATGTCTGGCTTATTGGTGTGCAAACTGGTGGTTCCTCGCCATACAGGCAGACACTCTCCGACTTCGGAGGAATCGGCGATCCTATTGACCTCAGCCAGGACCCCGAAAGGACCTGTTGCCCAGGACGCTCGACGAGGACGCGTCAATAGGTCTTGGCCAGTATATAACCCGGCCCTGGTGCCTTGGAAACACCTCTGCGTCCCGAATCTGTTATGTAAAACCGCACTACTTTGTGTCATTTTATATTGTTTACATTTTCACAGCTTTACCGCAGTTCCACCCAATTGTATTTATACGTTTACTCTGGTTATCGTGTAAGATGGCGAATCATGACCGCCCACGTTTACCGGCATGGCACATGATGATGATAAATACAAGCGATAATATAGATTATTTCGTAATCCCTAAAGAATAAAACTTGGGATAGGGCTTTTGAGCTCAAATGTTACAGAACAATTATTAAAATATTGTGAAACGAGAAGAAGATAAGTGTTGAAAAGCTAGAAGACCTGAACATGGAAGACAACTTAGGACAGGGCGTTTGAGCTCAAATGTTACAGAACAATTATTAAAATATCGTGGAATGAGAAGAAGATAACTGTTGAAATGTTAGAAGACGTGATCATCGAAGACAACGGATTCATGAACAGCACAATGTCTCTGAAACTGAAATATTTTGCCTACACTAAACATCACAGTGGCTTGAGGAGAGAACAGTGATGGACGGCCTGGTTCCTGGATGGAGAGCTAGGGGTCGACCAGCACGAAGATGGAGACAGTATATTGCAAACATGTTGGGCATGAGGGTGCATGAGGCGGGGGTGGGGGCTGGCCAGAGATGGACACAAGACATAGCAAACACGTTGGGTTTGAGAGTACATGAGGCTGGAGACATGGCCAGAGATAGAGGTTTTTCGGCTCACTGTGATGAGTGCGACGTCCTGCGAAGGATCTGCTACTTGAGAGAGGTATTGAAGCCTTGCTTCACTAACATCTTCACTAGGCTTAAAATTGAAAGCCAATTAATAAACTCTCTGGGATGCATCCATCCAGCTGGAATCAATACTGTTGTGTATGCCACTGTATAACTGTGCTGTCTTCCTTCTATATACTCATATCGGAGTGTTTACACATCTTTGGCCACACATATCATATCTGGCACTTTGGCAGCGGAACTGTACTAAACCTTTGTGGCAAAAGAGCGCCTTTCAAAACGGATTGAATCCCATGTTTGTGCTTTCTTGACAACCGAGGAGGTGTGTTTATTTTATCATTTTGTGTGGGTGTGTTTTTTCCCTTCTTTTTTTTTCCATCTGTTTGTGTTGTCCCGTCCTTGAAAAAGATTCTTAGAATCGAAATGTCGGTTGTCCTCTGTGTCCTATAATACTTATTTCTTTATTTTATTACTTCATTATTATATACTTGTTGATTGTTTCTGATTTTGCATAATTGTCACTCTTTTGCACCGTTATGGAGCCCATTGTGCCGGTCTCTCTGGCTGTGGGGTTACAACACTTTCTCTCTGTAATCCCGTTTATCACGCAGAGTCTCGTAGCGGAGCGAGAGCTGAGGCGGTTCGACCCCCGCTCGTGACTTGCGGGATACTGAGCCGGCCGCTCAGAAAGCAATGGCAAACTACTGAGCGTAATCTTGCCAAGAGATCAACATACAGCTGAAAGATGCTGATGTTGACAGCTAAGTCCTGTAAAGGATATGCTTTTAAAAAAAAAAAATGCTAAATATATATATTTATTTGCAATCAATATTGTTATATCCTGCTGCAGCCGCTGCCTCTTCTATTCAATATCATTTACTTGAGAGAGGCTCAAGATAAGGCTGGCGGCAAGTACATTGTTATATGTATGCACTCAGGAGCAGTCGACATGTCTGACAGAATAGGAGAGCTCCAGCTCTTAAACTTCCAGTGCGCTGGTGTCGGGCTTATGACTTCATCCCTACACCGGATGTACACGGTGAATTCTCGTTCAGAAAGCAAGTTGCAAACTGTTAAACGTAAATTTGCGTATAAAATTAATTTGTTACTGCACTCAGGCGTGAAATTCAACGAGCGAGCTGACTGGTTGGCAAACAGCGATTTTCGAAGTGGGAAGAGCAATGGTTGAACCAGCCATCATTAACGCCATAAGAGATGCTGGACGAACAGATGACTTTAAGGACACCTGGTCTTGTCCAGAGTGAGGGAGATGGGAGTGAAACGGGAAGCCGCCAGATATGAACATTTTGTCCAGAGACATTTGATTAACCAACACAGAACTGGTGTGATCTGTCGGTATACGTTGGCGGAGACTCAAGGAGGAGATCAAAGCACCTTTATACCTGTCCGGAGTGCGAACATGACGGTCTTCGCTAATAGCTAATAGTGTCGTATATTTGCTCATATTTGTATCGTACATTTCGTGCAGTTAGGAAGCGCTGCGAGCAACAGAGACGTAGTTCCCGAGACACATGTTGCGAATACCTTGAACTGGCAGAATAACCATCATCGATTGCCTAGAAGAGGCTAATGAAACTACAACATAATATACAACTATAAGACAGAGACATACATAACACGATGTACAACTATAATAAAGATACAATCAGAACATGATAATCAACTATAAGAAAGATACAAACGTCTTTTTTGTTATGTGAAGTGAGGCGATGGAGAACATCCGTCACCGGAGAGATCATTTGAGGGAGAGGCAAATGATGCCGGATGAAATGAGGAGGTGGCCAGGGGGAATATCACCAGCAGAGTTGATTCAGAACACCAGGGACCGAGATCTGAGTAGAGACATGAATGCCTACGCCAGCTGACAGGGCACATGACTATGCTGAAACAATTAATGTTTATGCAGATGTGTCATGTCCCAGCTTAACAAACCTGATAATTATTCCCCCTGCGCCGAAGACCCCACTCTCTCCTATAACCGGAAGATTCAAAATACCATCAAACAGCTCATACGTGGGGATGCCTTACCACCCAGTGCCACTTCACTTCACATCCATGACTCTGACTTGGGCAAACCCACCCTCTACATGCTGCCCAAAATACATAAACTCAAAAATCCTGGACGTCCGATAGTTTCCGCCTGCTCATGCCCGACTGAACTGATCTCAGCGTTTCTTGACAGGATTTTCCAACCTCTAGTTGCGAATCTCCCGTCATACATCAAGGATACAACGCATGCGTTACTTTTATTCAACTCTCTCCAACTGACTCCTGGGAACACATACAGACTATTCCTACTGGATGTATGTTCCCTCTGTACCTCCATTCCTCACGCTGATGGCCTCATGGCGCTACAGTTCTTTCTGGATCAACGCACAGATCAAGCCATCCCTACTCGCACACTTGTGAGACTCGCTGAATTGGTCCTCACCAATAATTCCTTTGAGTTCAATGGCCACTACTTTGAACAAATCAGCGGTGTCGCCATGGGCACTAAAATGGGACCCAGCTACGCATGTTTATTTATGGGACATCTGGAACACCAGATTGAACTCAGCTATGATGGTCTTCTCCCTTCTTTTTACCGACGCTACATCGATGACGGCATAGGTCTCACTGACATGACAGAGGCGGAACTGAACCGTTTCATTAATTATGTCAATGACTTCCATCCATCGATAAAATTCACCACATAAATTTCCACCACCTCTGTCAATTTCCTTGACACCACTATTAAATTAAACCCTACAGGTCTCACGACCTCCGTGTACTAAAACCTACTGATGCTCACGATTTCCTCCTGTACAGCTCATCCCACCCCAAAAGCTGCAAAGATTCCATCCCATATTCCCAGCTACTCCGCCTTCGTCGTATCTGTCAGGATGATAATGACTTCCTCGAGAGAGCCCATGAAATGCTTGACTTTTTCCGCAGACGGTCCTACCCAGAGGACGTCTTGTCCACAGCTTTCTGTCGCATAACCCAAGTCTCGCGGGAAATGTCCCTCGTCAAACAAACGCGACCTCCGAACAATGAATCCATGCTCATCCTAACCTTCCATCCACATGCCTATGCCATCAATCACATTTTCCTGAGACACTGGTCTATCTTGGAATCCGATCCAACCACTCGTGAGGTATTCTCCAATGGCCCTAGGGTAATTTTCCGCCGTAACCAGAGCCTCAGAGACCACCTTGTGTATAGTCGCCTCCCCACGGTTACTTCATCTGTGGGCACATTCGAATGCCATCGTAAGAACTGTCTGTCATGCCCATACGTTGTTCAGACACCAGAGATTGCATTTCCCCTAGTCACCTTCACCTTGAAAGATTCTTTCACTTGTACATCCCGCAATCTGATTTATGTCATCATCTGCAAACGATGTGACATGAAATACATTGACCGTTTTAGAGAACACCTCAGAGACATCAATCAGGGCGCTGACAAACCTGTCCCCAACCATTTCAATTCCTCCAACCATAATGGAGTCGACGATGTATGTGTCACCGCATTAAAACCCCGCTACTCCTACAGCCCCGTTAGGCTCAAAATTGAATGCCAGCTAATCAACAATCTGGGATGCATCCATCCAGCAGGTATCAATACTGTTGTGGACGCTACGGTATAACTGTGCCATCTTCCCCAATTGTTTACACTATCTATTACTATGCTGTCCTCCCCCCCCCCTATATTATAACCTAACTGTCCCCACACCCCTATATTTTCATAGCAGACTGTTCGCATATATTTGGCTACTTAAATCCTATCTTGTAACCCACTTTTAACTCTGCAGCCAACGAGCGCCTTCGCAGCTGGCAAAGCCACCTTTTCTGCCCCACATGGCATCGGAGTAGTGTTTTTTTTCTTTGTTTGCTGTATTTCGTTGTGTTAGCTATCTGTGGTGTCCTGTCCTTGACAAAGATTCTGAGAATCGAAACGTCGGCCGTCCTGTGTGTCGTATTGTACGCGTTTGTGTGTATTTTATTTTATTTTATTATTCATTTTATATATTTATTGAGTGCTTCTGATTTCGGATTTTCACCTGTATTTCGCGATACGATGGATCTCCTTGTAAGGTATGTGCAACAGTGTTGATGTTTAGTACAGTTTCTTCTCGCAGGAGCTTAATATACCTATTTGTTTCCAATTCCATATTGTTATATCCTGCTGCAGCCGCTGCTTTTTCTTTCTATTCCATTCTCATTGGACAAATGGCACTAATACTAAAGTAAAAACATGTATCAATAACTACTAAGAAAGCACTTTACAACACAATCTTCCCATCCAACTATGTGTTACCAATGCCAAACCTGGACAATGACAGAAAAAAGAGAAAAGAAAAATCACAACAACAGAAATGAGATTCCTGAGAAGAATACTCAATGTATCAAGAAGAGATAAGATCAGAAATGAAGAAATCAGGACTAAAGTTGGGGTTATTGCTGCGCTAGATGTTATTAGAAGGCAGCAAATCAAATAGTTTGGGCATGCAAGTAGGTTACCAGCTAACAGTATACCACAACCAGCAATGATGTACAGACCAGAGGGAAGCAGAGGAAGAGGCCTACCACGTAAACGATGGACGCAGTGAATAACAGAGTCCATGGGGATATCGATATATGAAGCCCATAAGCGGGCACTCTCCAGCTGTTTATACTTCACCTCGACACCGCAAGGTACAACAGGAACAAGATGAGATGAGATGAACTCCACAGAGGGTGAATACAAAACTTGGAACGGCTATATTTTCAAAAACTTCACAGTCATTAAAAATACACCATATAGTAATCGTGGTTAGTAAGAAAGAGTAGCTGTTACCATGGTTAGTACAAAAGTGTAGCTAGTTATCATGGTTAGTACAAAAGTGTGGCTAGTAATCATGGTTATCAGAAAGGAGGAGCTAGTAATCATGGTTGTTAAAAAGGAAAAGCTACTAATCTTCGTTAGTTTAACAAAACAAACAGTGACTAGTAATCATGTTTAGTAAAAAAAATAAAATAAAGAGTAGCTAGTTATCATGGTTAATTGGGGGGGGGGGATGTTTAGCTAGTAATCGCGATTATTAAAAAATAGAATTGAATAATCATGGTAAGTAAGATACAGTAGCTAGTAATAATGGTAAATACGATACAGTAGATACTTTGATAGGTCCAAAACAACTTAAATCATGGAAAGCGGCGACATTTCTTTGATGTTTTGGTGAAAAACTAGTGATTTATCGCTAAGAAACTTGTTTTACAGTAATTTCCTGCCAGTTCGGATGACGACACAAGGCTCTACGCAAGGCACTTGTCATAAGGCCAATCCCATGTCCCACGTGTCAGGATCTTATATTTGGCTCGTTCGCTAACACGGGTGAGACAGTACAAGTATAACGTGATTCGACGTAAGACACAACGACATAACGTTCTATGGATTTATTGCCACATTAAATACAGAACGATAATTACAACAATCTACAATATATAACTCACGACGCTCACAACCACAATACAGCTCATAGGTCTGACGCTCAAGATATCAGTCGTTCGGCTTTCACCCACAGAGATCCATACAAACGCCTTGCTTTCATCACACATGTCCTTCCAGTCTGAAGTCCCAGCTCGGTCTGAGGCTAGCACGCAAACTGCCCACTGCCTCGCGTGGTGTCACGTGGCCTGCGTGCGTCTGTCGTCCGCCTGACCGCTGGTCGCGTGTCAGGTAACAATCTTGCCAGCCGACAATTCTTGTCCGCCGGGTGTCGTAACGATGTTGCTGCATAGCTATACCATGTTAGGCTCTGACATTCTCCCCGGGTACCTCAATGAAAGATGCCATCTTTCATTCATGATGTATGTATATACTGGGGTAGTGTTAACTTCATGTCAGAGACTACCCTTTCCTTTTGTTATGCATGAAAATACATATATGGCATAGAAATATATACAAAAAATGTAAGTTGCATTGAAATGACAAATGAAGTACAACTTTTAACACAAATCAGGTTTCATCCCCCTGATGCCTGGTTACCTTCATTGCAATAATACCCAGTCAGATCAGTAGTACCAGCTTCTCGCATCTACCTCGCAGCAATTTGAAAAAAACGTAATAATATGGTTGTTTTGCAACAGCCATCTAGCCAGACTGAAATACGACTTTGTTTGAGTCGTATTAAACAATCAAACTCTGACCTCATTTGGCCAGGAGCTTTTATGTTGGTTTGCAATGTTGGCAGCTCTATGTCATGCTTGGTGGACGCCTACCTGCTGTGTTAGCCATTTGAGCAACAAAATGTCTATTTATACAATACACATTAATGAATATGTTTCAAATTATGGCCCTTGGTGTAATTCATAAATGCAAGGGAAGTAATTTTGACATTCAAGAAATTCAATAAATTACAATAATTATTTAATTTCTTAGCGTCATTGCTTGACGTTTCTTCATATTAACGAGAAAAAGTCGGTAATATGAATACATTAATCAAGATATGACTCTAAGATTACACTTATCAAAATAAATAAGTACCCAATTGGTGTATTATATTTTATAGATTCAAAAGGATTTTACAATCGTCATAAGTTTTTGAATATTTGTATATCGTCTGCTAATTTTGCTATACTTTTTAAATTACACCGGAAATACACACGAAACGCAAAATTTAGTTGCTGTTACACTGTTTGAACACAAATGCTCCGGTTTTATTTCGTAACGGATAGTAAAATGTTCTCAAAGTTCGAGTCTGATGTTATAGTATCACAACTTTCGGATTATGATGGAATGTTCTTATTTCCGATGTGTTCACAACTTCTGGATAATGATCGACTGTTCTTATTTCTGATGTTTTGGATTAAATTCGATGCAGAGGTGGTGTAGAAGTCACTGTTCAGTCCACATTTGCACATGTCGTTAAAATATCACGGTGAAGAAAATCACTCACAGCTGTCACTGTTAAATGGTAAAGTTCGCTTCTGGTAAGTGGTTAAGCGTCTGTGACACTGTTCTTGGTGTATATTTACAATTAATAATGTTCTTTTTCTAACACACACTACACAATTATACTACACTCATTACATGACTTAATTAAAATAAGTATATTATACATGTCGGTTTTTAACCGTATCACAATTTCAATTATAGACCTTACACAGTAGGTGAATAGAAACACAATTCACTTATTGATGGCTGTGTTGGTCTGAGTGTAATAGTACACAGTGCACTCAGACATTGCTTACTGGGTCGGTCGGACAACGGGACAAAAGATCGGCAATTGCATTGATTCTGCCGGGAATGTGACGAACTTCGAAACTGTAATTCTGAAGCTTCAAGGACCAGCGAGCAATCATATTATTGGATGGTACTCCGGCATTTATATACCGTAATGGACTGTTGTCAGTTTCGATGATAAAGTGACATCCTAGAAGGTATCTGGATAGCTTCGTCACACTTTCTACTAAGGCCAGTGCCTCTAATTGCGGAATGGACCATGCACGCTCTCGAGGCCTTAGTTTTCTTGATATGAAACAAATGGGATGCAGGATGTTGTTGTATTCCTGCAACAGGACTGCCCCAATCGCAACGGAGCTAGCATCTGTTCTCAATCTGAAAGGTAAATGGATGTTGGGCAATTTAAGGATGAGGTTATTCGAATTCTTATCAGAAAAGTATGCCAAAACTTTATGAAATGCATTTCGTAGGCATTCATCGTGTACAACTTTTTCAGGCTTATCCTTGGTTAGTAAGTTGGAAAAAACCTCGGTCAGTTCTGAAAAATCAGGAATAAAATTCCTGTAATAGTTGATAAGTCCCAGCAAGCTGCGGACTTGTTTCTTATTTGTTGGAAGTGACAGTTTTAGAATTTTGGAGACAATTTTGTTGTCTGTCATGACAAAGCCATTGGATATTCTGTACCCCAAAAATGATATCTCTTGGTAAGCCATGCTCACCTTTGAAGGCTTCACTGTCAGTCCGTGCTGTCTGATACGTTCTAGTGTTTGTTCTAGTGTCTTTATATGTTCCGTCATTGTCTCTGTATGGACACAGATGTCGTCAATATAACAAATGATATTAGGAATGTCAGATAGGAGGAGTCGAGTCATGCGTACGAATGTGGCTGGGGCATTGACTAGCCCAAATGGAAGTTTGCACCATTCGTACAGTCCCCAAGGCGTGGCGAAAGCTGTTAGATGTCTGCTGTCTTCATGTACAGCAATCTGCCAGTAACCTTTAGACATGTCAAGCGTCGTAAAGAACTTAGCGTCAGTCAGTTCTGTCAGAAGATCGTCAGTGTTTGCCATTGGTTCAAGATCTAAAACAGTTATTTTGTTCAGTTTTCTGTAGTCGATGCAAAGTCGTATGGTGTTGTCCTTTTTGCGTACAATGACCATGGGTGAAGAGAAGTCTGATAGGGATCGTCTGATGATGTTGTTTTTTTCTAAGTTGATGATTTCTTGATGTAGTTGTTCCTTGTAATGTAATGGTATGGTGTATGGTCTGCATCTTATGGGTGTGTTTGATGTGAGTGTGATGTAATGCTGTACTAATTCTGTTTGTCCTGGGTTGTCGGAAAAGATGGTGTTGTACTGTTGTATCAACTGTTTGCAACTGTTTGTCTCTGCTTGACTTAAGTTTGGATTGATCTTGATCTCATTCAAGCAGTTTGTCGTGTCTAATGTAGGTGTTGGAATCTCGTCGCTAGAATCGTCATCTTCGTGATCTATTATCACGGTGCAAGCTGTCGTATCGTCTTGTTCGTTGTCTCTGTTGTGGTATGGTCTTAGCATATTTATGTGAAATATTTTGTGTTTGTCTTTTATTAGGATTTCGTAGTCCACGGGTGAGATTTGTCTTGTCACTTTAAACGGTCCCTGCCAAGAATCAGTCAGTAGCTGTCTGTCACTAGGTAGTAGTAGTAGAACGTCCTGTCCAGGTGTCAATGTTATAGTTCTGTTACCTTTGTCTGCGTACTGTCTGTAAGTAGCACCAGATAGTTTTAGTGCATTTTTAGCAATTTCACATGATTTAATAATCCTTTCACGCAATGATGTTACATACACGAATGATGATATGGGTTTAAGTACTGGAGTAGAATCAGTTAACATTTGGTGATAAATTGTTAATGGGCCTCGTGGTTTGGCACCATAGATTAGTTCAAAAGGAGAGAAACCGGTACTAGAATGTGGTACCTCGCGATAAGCAAAGAGAACAGCTGGTAAGTATACATCCCAGTTATTGGGGTGATCTTGAGTTACTTTTGCAAGCATGTGCTTCAGATCCCCATTAAGCTTTTCTATAATCCCGCTTGAGTGAGGATGATAGGGGCTATTGAAGACTTGCTTCACTCCTAACATTTTAGGTGAAAGCTTGGGTCGATGCGGCAATAAACTGAGTGCCTCTATCAGACTGGATAGTATCTGGAAACCCAATTCGGGAGAAGATATGGAAGAACACTTCCATGATGTCGTTGGCAGTAATGTTCTTTAGCGGAATAGCTTCTGGCCAGCGGCTACATTGATCAATAAAAGTTAGAATATATTTATTCCCTCTAGTTGTTGTATGACTAAGAGGGCCCACAATGTCAACTGATAATTTTTCAAAAGGTCGACTGGCTAAGTCAGTGACTTGTAACTTTGCCTGTGGGTGTTTACCTTTTTTTACTAGTTTCTGGCATGTATCACAACTTCTGCAATATGTTTTTATGTCATTGCAAAATTTTGGCCAATGAAACTGTGTCAATAGTCTTGACCTGGTTTTAACATATGCCATATGACCTGCAAAAGGTATATCGTGAGCAAGATGTAAAGCTTGCTTGCGATAAGTAGTTGGCAATACAGTTTGCTTTGTTGTAAAGTCACCTCTGGTGTAATACCTGGTGAGTATATCATTGTGTAAAGCAAAATGCCATTTCGCATTTTTGGTTACTCTTGCCTTTTTGCCGATCAGATCAAAGTACTTTGACAGTGAAGGATCAGCTTTTTGAGCTGTTATGAATGTTTCCTTCATAGAGTCACTAGGTGGTAATTCTGGGCTAAGCATTTGTATAGCCTCAGTTTGGTTACTTTCATCTTGCACTCTAGCAGTAGCTCTTGTTACTGCGTTCACACACTCAATGACATCAGATGATGATGGAATGATATCGTCAATGATGTGATGAGAACTTAGTGCTGCATTAGCTAACATACATTCAATAGGTGATATGACATTTTCAGTGATGACATTTGGTGGTGATGTGTTATCATCAATACATAGTGATGTTATGTCATGGTTATGAGGTTTGTCATTCACCTCAGGTAAATTTCCTATGATTATATCGCACACTGGGTTTGTAAGTGCCGCGACCTTTACTTTCCCGGTGAGGAATGGTGTTTCAATGTATGCCCAAGCTAATGGATATTTTTCAATATTGCCTGAAAATGTTCTACATGTGATGTGTCTGCCTGTATAGTCTGTAGGCGTTATGAATGTTGTTTTCAGGCCAATAAGTGTACTTCCGGTGTCGCGAAGTACTGTAGCAAACTTGCCATTAACATACCCGTGATAGATGTCTAATCTGCCTTTTGAGTCTATTACCAAGTTAGCTTCCTCATTGGCAATAGGGATGGCGTGCCCGCATGTTAAGATACCATTTTCAAAGAAGGTATTACAGACAGTGCATTTGTTAGCACTAAATACATCACAAGCCTGTGCTGCATTTACAGGATGTTTTTCTGGATTTTCGTCTTCTGACGCTGAGCTATCGAACAAGGCGGCATTGGCTTTGTTGGTCATATGCCTGCCTCTACAATCCATGCGATGGTGCCCGTAAGCCTTGCATAGAAAACATTTACGTAAACTTTTGAACGATTTACGTTCCCTGTCTTGTCTGTTTACCATATTTTGCAAGTATGTTTGGTACCCTGGGTTTTTATCGCACATCTCGTTCAAATGGTGAGAAAATTTGCAGTGAATGCAATGTCTAAATTTCTCAGAGGTAGGCCTGTTTGGTTTTTGCCTACTATAGTTTTTCTCATAGTTGGCTGCTGCTACCCAGTTACTGTCAGTAGCTTCAGTGGTAAAGCACTGTTTATTGGCCGTATAATAGGCCGACCCACGTCTTTCCATTTCTTCCACACTTGTGCATTCATTCTCCTGTAAGAACTTAGAAAAAGATGATGGGATAGAAGAAATGACTTTATCTCGAATGATGAGATCTTCTAATCTATCATAATTTTTGTTAATTTTGGCTGCTGAAGTCCATTTGCTGAAAATATCTCGGACTAAACAGAGGTAGTCAGAGAACGTTTGAGTTGATTTTGGACTCAATTTACTGAATTGTTCTCTGTAACCTGCCTCGTCTAACATGAAATGTGCCATTATCTTAGATTTAATATAATGGTACTCTTTTCTGAGGTCTTTGGGGATGGTTTCAATGACTTTAAGAGGTTCCCCAGATAGACTCCTCATATATAGAATATTCCATTCAGAAAGTGGAACTTGGTAATGTTCCATTAAAGTCTCAAAATTTTGGGTAAAGGCTGCTATGCAGTCACCCGAGGTATAGTTACGTACGATACCTTGATACTTCTTATACTGGTTTTCCTTTTCCAGTCTTTCAGATTTCTTTGACTCTTTATTCATTGCAGTCTCAGTGTCAAGTTGTTTCATTTTCAACTGTAATTCTAGTTCTTCTCTCTTACTCTGAGCTGCTATTTCTGCTTTCTTAAGTTCACTGTCTATCTCAGCTTGCTTTGTCTTTGCAGCCATTTCTACTTCGGCTTGCTTTAATGCTGTTTCGGCTTCTATTTGTTTGGCAGCCTTTTCAATCTCTGCCTGTTTCAAGGCTGTTTCTGCCTCTGCTTGCTTGGCAGCCATTTCTGCTTGTTTTAGAGCTCTTTCTGCTGCTCTATCTTCGCGCTCACAGTATTCAGCGTATTTGTTCTCACTCCATTTTGTTAATTCATCACCTGTAAGACGTAATTTAATACCCATATCGATGAAATCAAACAATGACGACATGATGGAGAAAATACGTCAATGAAAATCAACCACACAAAATATGTTGTAAATGGTTAGTAGAAAAACAATTTACAATTGATTTTACTATACGATGCGTGCCCACTAATGCATACGTAAAGTTAAAGTAAAGAAAAATATACTCAAGTGCCCTTGGATACGGTGATGAATGGTTGGACAATCGGGCTAGGAAAACTGTAGGGTCGTTACTTTGGAACCACTAATGACCTCTACGGCAAGGTTATGGATGGTACGGAAAAAACCTGCTTTGTTTTTGGAGAGAAATAAGTTAGCGTCTATTTGTTGGTGTGTGCCTGCAAGTCACTAAGTGTTGATTAGGTTTGGATGGCGTCGAGTATAATTGTATGTCGTAAATTTGTCGTCAACAGTGTTTTTCTCAACAGAAGTTACACTCTTTCCAAAACTCTTTGCGTTCCACAAACTCAATAGCACAAAGACAATCTATCTGTATCTGAACACTCAATAACATTGATGACACATCACTTACATCAAGATGACATTCAGTAAGGACATAGACATCAAGTTTACAAGATGGCGACAAGGTCAAAATGGCGACAAAATCACAATGTCGACAAGGTCAAACGGTGACAAGTTTCACAAATCACAAATGTTTTACACGTTTACAGGATCAAACAATATGTACTGCACATTTACTAATGGTTTTAAACATATTTAAACAATGTAGTAATGGATCACACTGAGACTTTTCCGATCACATTTACATCACTATAACCTTGACAAATTTTACAAGTTCAAGAATTATAGTTTTAGATGACAAAGACGAGCAACACACGTCTACATATATTAGGTTCTTAAACAAGGACGAGCAACCCACGTCCACACGTGTCAGGATCTTATATTTGGCTCGTTCGCTAACACGGGTGAGACAGTACAAGTATAACGTGATTCGACGTAAGACACAACGACATAACGTTCTATGGATTTATTGCCACATTAAATACAGAACGATAATTACAACAATCTACAATATATAACTCACGACGCTCACAACCACAATACAGCTCATAGGTCTGACGCTCAAGATATCAGTCGTTCGGCTTTCACCCACAGAGATCCATACAAACGCCTTGCTTTCATCACACATGTCCTTCCAGTCTGAAGTCCCAGCTCGGTCTGAGGCTAGCACGCAAACTGCCCACTGCCTCGCGTGGTGTCACGTGGCCTGCGTGCGTCTGTCGTCCGCCTGACCGCTGGTCGCGTGTCAGGTAACAATCTTGCCAGCCGACAATTCTTGTCCGCCGGGTGTCGTAACGATGTTGCTGCATAGCTATACCATGTTAGGCTCTGACACCACGAGAAAATTAACTATTCGGCGCTAATATTTCCGTGTGAAAATGTAATACATTTAATAACATGCACTTCATCTCTGTCCCGTAAATTATATACCGCATATAAATAAACTTTGAAAACTGCTGTACAATCTCCAGAACAAAATTTCTTTTGTTGGGTGGACGTAATGATAAGGTTATATGCTAGATCTTATCATTTTCCCTCACTTGGTTGCTGAAATCTTGAATTTTATATTGAGGCAGACAACAGTAAACAGACAATAGTTTTTCACCAAAACATCAAAGAAATGTCGCCGCTTTCCATGATTTAAGTTGCTTTTGGACCTATCAAAGACATATTCCTTGGGTGGGCGTAAATATAAGACGGCAGGAAAAATTTCATAACGATGCAACAGACAGTTTTCAAAATAATTGATTGTGAATGAAGGCCATCATTTCTGGACATACTATAGTTGTATATCCTTTACAGGGCGTCGCAATTAACCCAGCATGTATCGACTATTTGTACTGTTTCAGGCGATGATGCATTCAGTAATTTGCTATTGCTTTCTGCGGCCACCCCCGGGCAACAGCTGTGACAGGCTGGTTAACCAGGTGTGGGTGGCCGATTTGGTTTCAAACTAATCGGTGAAATAGGGTATGCCTACCCAATATGTGAAGGCAGGACTCGGCAGACTGCGCGGAGGAAATCATTGTTGATTTAACGGACAAGACGACGTTTACCTGCAAAGCATTGGGGAACGTAATGAGCACGGCAAGACTCGTAGAGCGCCATGGTATCCACTGCACATATATTCGTCTCTAGTCGTCTTGACTTGTCTTGCCACTGGACTCAGATGGACTCAGGCGAGAGAGTGAGGTCGGCGAATTGCGCAACTCTTCCTCACTTTAATCCAGTTCATCGTGCAAGTCATTCCTCATTCAACTTTATATATCACCTTCAAACCCTGTGGCGATGGGCGAGCGGCGAAGCGGCAGATGTGGGTACACTGGCAGCCGTAGTCGCAGATCTGCACACAGGCTGCTCAGGCCATAAGGTCGTCTTCTACTGACCGGAGCAGCAGTGGGATTCGGCAGCCACCTGAGCGAATGAGCAGCCCTCTATAGGAAAGCACTGCTCACCACCATAGTTTGAGGAAGGGGCTAGAAAGGTGCCCTAAACATTGTCTGCTCCATCATTACCTAACCAGCTAGCCGCGGTTGATGGGTATCCTATACTGCGGTCGATATACAATTGCCAGCTTCAGGGAATATATCACACCCTGCTGTATATCAAAGTGAATGGTCATAGACTAAGTGTTGTGGACAAATTCACCTATCTTGGCAGCACTGTGTCACATGCCACAATTGATGACGAAGTGAATGCAAGAATCTCCAAGGCCAACGCGGCCTTTGGCAAAATTATGTGGAACATAAATGGAATAAGCCTGCAAACAAAGCTGAAAGTC
>JACEFZ010018054.1:0-7500 GCA_014155875.1 Cepaea nemoralis | reverse complement strand
ATTTAAATTCCAGAAGCCTCGATTATTTTTCATCTGCGATTGCGAAATGGTCTATTACAACATTGCTGCTATGTTTTTTCTCTCCCTGAAAGCACTACTATAGTTCCATTATATGTGTGTTGAAACAATTATGGCATTGTCAATCTCGATGGAAGGCAGTAAATGTTGGTCTTTCTTTCTGTTCTTGCCTCTATTCTGTTTGCCTGTTTTTCTATCTGACTGTCTGAATTTATTTCAGTTGATTTAAATTCTTTCTATCTTTATTTTGTCGTTAAATTATGTCCATTTTCTAGGCTTATTCTTTCTATTCTCTCTTCTTTTTCTTCATGCTTCTTAATTTTTGTCTGCCCCTCTATTTCTTTTTGCGACGTTTCCTTCTGACATTTTCTGCTTTTAAATTATGCCCTTCTCTGACTTTGTTTTCTTTTGTTCTTGCAGGTTTATTTTTTTTAAATACGTAAAAGCAATGGTCTCCTTTCAAGCCATTAGGCTTTGGAAATATACGGTGCTAATCTAGAGAGTCTAGTTTAGAGCAATCGGCGCCCATCGTGTAAGGCAGCTAATATCAAATTAGTCGACTTTACTTCAGATTACATTTTCTGGTATTCATTTTAGGCTGGATCGAGCTGGAAACCCAGGTCAGTGACCCCCGCCACACCCCCCCCCCCCCGACCTTGGACAAGATTTGAATACATATCCACCGGTTTGACAGGTGTGTGTGCTTGCCACTGCGTTACCACAGCTCCTTGTTTTAAAACTTTGTACCAGGAGGTTTCAAATGAAAACATTTAAAGTGTCATAGAAATTACAATATCCACGCCATTGTCTTGTAACCTGCCAATAATGTTGTAAAGGATGTCAAGAGATTTAAGCACGTGACATCACCGTGCAGACGAACACGGTGGCGTCATAAGGACAGTTTACAGATGGTCATCCCACTTTTGACATACACCAAAGTGGACCAGCAGTCTGTTATCCGTTTTTGACCAGTGAAGGGTGAAACAGAAATTCATCAGCGAATCTAAGTCCAGTATACTGATGCATGCCTGATCAGTCCAGCAAGTGTATGTAGTGGAGTGAGAAGTTTCGACCTGCATCAATCAATCGACGTAGACTTCTGAGTAAATGTATCCTATTGCAACATGACAATGCTCTGGGAAGAGGGCAGGCGCACGCAGAAGGCGATTAAAATGTGACAGATTGGGTATCGGAAACGTTCAAGTACTGGTACTGTACTGGAACTGTGCATCATTTAGTCAACGCCGACCCATTCTTGAAAAACTACTCTACGGAATTGATATTGTAGTCTTACAAGAAAACACAAGCTCGGCGACGGAAAAGTCAATGTCGCGGGATTTCAGGGATTCTTTAACAGGCCATCGGACAGGCCATTCTGGTCCGCGACAACATACTGATGTCTGAGATCGATATGTCTTCCTGGAACAGTGATGCCCTGCAAGTGCAGGCATTACGAATAATGACGCCAGTTCAGCTTGTAATCGTGAACGTTTATGCGCCAAATGGGAAGATCGACGTGCGACAATGGCAGAGTTTGTTCGATATGGATGAAAGGCATATCATCTACTGTGGGGACTTCAATGCCAGAGGCAGTCAATGGGGGAATTGCATCACCAATAGACAGGGAGAAGATCTGGAGGACGCCCTGGCATCTGCTGCCCTAGTCTGTCTGAATGATGGGAAGGTCACTAGAATAGTCACTCGACCAGGTGACTCTGACAGCGTCATTGACTTGGTTCTGGTGTCGCCCACCATCGCACCAAGGTGCCGGTGGAGCACACTCGGATACCACGATAGTGACCACTACCCTTGTGTCATCCTGATCAAGAAAGACAGGGCCATGAGTCAAAGAAACAAGACAAATGCCTTCCCGTACGACAACACTGGTCAAGACGCCATAAGCAAGATCAGCAGAAGAAAACTAACTTCCTCCCGCAGGAGACAAGAAAGATGGTTGCTGCCACCATGGTGGAATGGAGAGGTCGAGAAGGCATGGCTGGGAAAGAGGCAGGCTGTCAAAGACTGGAAAACGGCCAGAAAGGCTAACATGCCACAGGTTGAGTCGGCGAACCTGAAGACTGAGGTCCATAGGACGATGACTTTATTCAAATCCTGCGCCAAACAGGCCAAGTCCGAGAAATGGGACGAGTTCTGCAGGAAGGTGTGCTCCGAGCGATCTCTTACGACATTCTGGCGCCTCCATAAGAGCATGCACGGTGCTGCACAACGTAGGGGTATTCCAGACTTTCAAGGCACAGACCTCGCATGGAAAAAGTCGGATGCGGATAAAGGTAAGGCCCTTCTTGCACGCTACATAGAACAGACTGACCAGAAAGACGAGCCCGCCAGACAGAGGACCACAACAACACTCTCTCAGTTGTGCGAGGGGGTCGGGACAGACGAAGAATGGATAATCACAGCTGAGATATTGCGTGCGATGCTCAAGAAATCACCTAACACTGCCCCAGGCCCAGACGGCATCCGATATGGAGACCTACTGGTGATATCAGATGATGACATGGAAGAACTGGCCAGAGAATTCAACACCAGCATCCAGAGGGGTCAGGTCAAAGAAGAATGGCTACACAGCTACTTGCTGCTGCTGCCAAAACCGAACAAAGACCATTCCAAGATAAGCGGCTACAGAATCATTACGATGCAGAACACTGCTGGCAAGGTACTGGAGAAAATTGTAGCACACAGACTTGCTTGTGACTTGGAACAACTCGGCTGCTTCCGCCCACATCTTGGAGGATACAGACGTAACAAAGAGTCATGGCTGAATGCGGCGGTCTTTGCTCAAGATGTTTACGAAGGATTTCAGGTTCGCGGCCGCCATAGACTTAGAGGACGCATATAACAGAGTATCTTTCGAGCACTTGATGCAAACCGTCCTCAGACTAAAAGTGCACCCTCACCTTGTACGATGGATAGCTGCATTTCTGCTTCAAAGGAAGGTGGTGCTAAGATGCGGAGTTGGTTTTCTGAGCAGATAACGATATGTCCAGGATTGCCGCAGGGTTCACCACCGTCACCAGTACTATTCAACGTGTATACTGTGCCGATCACTGAACAACAGTTGGACGGGAGGGGTAGGACTCTGTTATTTGCTGACGACAATCTCGTGTATCGACAGGGTCGAGATAGACAGACGGTTGCTAATGATATGCAGGGCGAACTAGATCGAATTTCCTCTTGGTGTGCTGATTCGGGTGCCCTTGTCAACCCTGCAAAGGCATCGGTTACATGGTTCTCCCTAAACAACCATATTGTGAAAACAGACCTGGCGGCAGTGAGGATGGATGGGAGTATTTTGAGTAGAACCCAATCGATGACATATCTTGGCGTGAGGCTTGATCGTAGCCTGTCCTTCAGAGGCCAAGTCGATTATGTCATAACGAAAGCTCCAAAAGGTTTGTCTGCAATGAGAGTCATGGCGACTGCCAACATCGAGCAAAGTCTGCTAATACTTCTGTTCCAAGGACTGGTGCTTTCACGCATGGCGTATGCCCTGGCCATCCTCACTGTCAGCCCTACACAGGTTGGAAGACTTGAAAAGGTACAAAACGAAGCCATGTGCATCATTTTGGGCTGCACGAGAGACACCAGCTGTGTAGCAATCAGATACCTCCTTGACTTCCCGACAATTGAACACAGGATCAAGATCTGGAGAGCTCGTGCATACTTAAAAATAAGTACAGATGAGCAGCACCCTCTGCATGACGCTATATTCAGAGAAAAGGGTGACAGGCTAAAGAGGGGCAAATCATGTATGGGTCAGGCGGAAGATGTCGTCGGACAGGTCTGCAGTCTTACCAGTATCAACCCCGGCAAGGAATGGGTGCCGGTGCCTCCAGCTTTTAAGTGCACTTTCTCCTGCATTATCACACTCGACAGACGGTGCAGAGAGCAGAACCCTGCCGCTGTCAATGCAGAGGTCAACGCGCTCATCTATGAACACACAGATAGCCCCGACGTGCTCATCTATACAGATGGATCTGTTGTAAAGCAACGGAGAAGTGCGTGGGCATTTACAGCCCGTTCAGCGGGCCGAAACGTTCAAGAATCCAGTGGTGCCCACTCTATGACCACGAGCAGCATGACTATGGAGGTGATGGCAGTTACACAGGCTTTCATATGGCTGGAATCACAGCATTATACCAACGTGTGTGTACTAAGTGATTCAATGAGCATGATTCAGAAAGTCGAAGCTGGATCTGTACGTAGACAGTGGACTGAGTCGCTGCGGAAGTCTGTTGTCCGTAAAGTCACCTTCATCTTCGTCCCGGGACATGCGGGAGTCGAGGGAAATGAACGAGCTGACAAACTGGCTGGCTCTGCACCCCCAGTAGAAGGCCAGCCCATGGATCGTGCCGATGTTATTATCGTCCTCAAAGATATGGCGAGAACAGAGGACTTTGACGTCAGTGAATCCACATCGCTGTCCAGGATGAAAGACTTGGGAGTAAGAATCGGCACGGCCAGACGCGAGAGGTACATTGGGAAAACAAGGCGCCTCGTCAACCAACACAGAACTGGCACTATTAGCCACCGGACGCTGATGTATATGCTGGGGGGAGGATCTGAGCACCTATGGACATGTCCGGAGTGCAACGAAGATACCCCACCTGATAACTGATAACTGAACGCTCGACCCCCATACAGCCCGTTCAGTGGTTGAAACCATCGAAGACTACTACCTCGTTCAGTTTGTACCACAACCCCCCGTATTCGCCAAATATGACACTTGTTCTTTACTTTTTCAGAATATATTCACACACACACACACACACACACACACACACACACACAAACATTAAAGGTTTTAATGTTAGTCCCTCTCGTGTGTGTGTGTGAGAGAGAGAGAGAGAGAGAGAGAGAGAGAGAGAGAGAGAGAGAGAGAGAGAGAGAGAGAGAGAGAGAGAAACTAGTTTGTGTAATGCTTTAATCATTGATTTATTTCTAATTACCTTATTGGATATTTGTTTCTGTTTTGTTGTCTTGTTTTTCTCTGTATCCTGTCTGAGAATGTTAGTTATAATTATAGTTATAATGACCTCTCTGTGAATGGACACACGAACATCAGTCTAGTGCCCTAGAAGTAGTAGCACGTGGCGTACTACACTTGAGTTCACAGCCAGCAAACACAACAAACAAACAAACAACTACCTGTCTCCCGCACCTTCTCACTCTCCCTCCCACTCTCTGCCTGTCTCCCGCACCTTCTCACTCTCCCTCCCACTCTCTGCCTGTCTCCCGCACCTTCTCACTCTCCCTCCCACTCTCTGCCTGTCTCCCGCACCTTCTCACTCTCCCTCCCACTCTCTGCCTGTCTCTCACTCTCTCTCTCTCACTCTCCCTCCCACTCTATTCCTGTGTCTCTCTCACTCTCCCTCCCACTCTCTGCCTGTCTCTAACTCTCTCTCTCTCTCTCTCTCTCTCTCTCTCTCTCTCTCTCTCAATCTCCCTCCTACTTTCTGCCGGTCTGTCTGTCCTTCACTCCAATGGTCTCTATCTCTTGTCAGTCAGATTCTCTCTTTCTCTCTTTCTCTCATAGTTCTTATATGTCTGCTCCTCTCTCCATTACTCCGATTCTTTCTCTCTCAATCTCTCTTTCTCTCTCTTGCTCTCTCCCTCTCTCTCTCTCTCTCTCACACACACACACACACACACATTCTCACTTTCTCTCACCAACTCCCTCTATGTCTGTCTTACTCCAATTCTCTCTCTCTCCTCCCCCATCTCTCTCTCACTAGCTCTCTCTCTCTTTCTCGCCGATTCCCCCTCTGTCTGTCTCTCACTTACTCCATGTCTCTCCCATCTTTATCTCACCGACACCCTCTAACTTCCACCTCCCACCCTTTTACTCCGACGATCTCTTTCTTTTCTCACTCCAATTCTAGCTTTCCAGCTCTCTCTTTCACGCCGATGCTCACTTGAATTACCTCATTTATCAACTGGTTTATCGTTTTCCTCTGCTCTTTATCCCCTATTGTTGCATGGGCCTTCAAGGAAACCACAACATCCGTTCTATGTATGTGTTTAATGAATGAATCACCAAAACAACGAGAAGTAGATTGTGAGCCTTACTAGAACACCATTACAAGAAACAACATGGACGTTACGGTTAAAGCCTTCGTCAGCACAGAACAAACAAACACAGACTGACAACAACTGCATGAAAAACACTATATGAAAATATTAAGGTTACTTATCTGTATCATTGTTTAACTGAATACGTCTTGAACGAGTAACAGTGAATGGAATTAACCGGATGTGTGGTTCAAGCGGTTACTGGATTGAAGAAACTCAGTGATTGGCTAAGCTACCCGGTGGGTGACACCCGATTAAGGGGGGGGGGGGGGGGGGGGGGGGGGGGGGGGGGGGGGGGGGGGGGGGGGGTAGGGGGACGCCCACGTGAACAAAAGGTGAGAATAGTGATTAATATAGCACTATAGCCGGTTCAGTGGCGGAGGTGTCGCGGACGCAGTTAGCAATCCGCATCCCGCGCTCTAAACACAGCTGCGAGCGTTTTGGATGCAGACCACCCAGCGTTGCCTCTCATACAATAGTATGAGTGCCGGTCGCTTAGAAAGCGATGATAAACCACTTAACGCAAACTTGCCAAGAAATCACAAACAGGAAAAATAATACTGGGGTTGTCTGTGACTACCTGTAAAAGACATGCAACTAAATATTTTAGTGGACTATACAACTGCTCGGATAGGAGGTGTAGAGGGTGTGGAAGTTAAATGAAACTGTGTTGGACATTGGGGCCGTGATGGTTATGAGACGGTTTTCCAGTGTCTTACGTTCGCGTTTGTGAGATGCGCACGATTTGATTGCTGTGACCCGTATGTTGGCCACACCACAGTGGTCAGAAATGTTGAAGTGTATGAATACCGGTTTCTGGGCACCACTGTTAATATCAGAGAGGCCCCGGGAAGGTTAACCCGGCCAACAAATTCCCGCAGAAGTCGGATGTGTCGGCCTAGCGGCGCAAGATATCAGAGAGGTGTTGCCTCAATTTAACAGCCAGACGTAGAACTGTCCACCCGATATATCTCATGTCAAAACGTGTGCAGATGATCGCATAAGTAGGACATGTATGCATTCCTGCCTGCTAACAGATTCCTCCGTGTCATCCCAATATTATTCATTTCTGTCTGTAATTCTTCTCTCCACGTGTTTTACGTCTCCCGCATAATCGTTTGATCTTGTGGGTTCCAGACAAGAGTGTCTAGTTACATTGTCCTTGGGTTGTCTCAGTGTGTGTCCTATCTTGTGGGTTCCAGACAAGAGTGTCTAGTTACATTTTCCTAGGGTTTTCTCTGTGTGTGTCCTATCCAGCGCCACCCTCTTTTCCTCATCTCTTGGTTCACTGGGATTTGTTTAGTTCTCTCCATATTGGTGATTCTGTCATAGCATTTTATTCCCAATATTTTGCGCAGGCACCAATTAGCGAATGTTTGTAGTTTAGGT
>JACEFZ010018053.1:0-35903 GCA_014155875.1 Cepaea nemoralis | reverse complement strand
GGGGGTATTGCTTCGCTGATCCAGCAGCTTCTGCAGCATGTCTTGTTCCAGATGTAGAGGTGTTACCTTTCCTCTGGAGTAAACTAGGCAGGCCGAGGGAGGGATTATGCTGCATGGGCAACACACGGTCTCCACATCTCACCCCAGGCGTTGTTCTATGTAGATGTTATTATCAAGGCCGTGTCGTGCTATGATATAGAGAGGCGGCCGCATCAGGCGGCACGGTAAAGGGGCTTCATAAGGGGGCGGCATTTTAAAGGGGAAAAAACATGTAAGGGGCGGAAATTCGAAGACTTGCATCATACTAAGAAATCTAGCTCACGGTAATGGTTATTACGCCCCCTTTTAAGCACAATAACTATCATTTGTCAATACGGCAAAGTGCAAGGTTGTCCTAGATATCACCTTAACACCTCTCCCGCACCATCTATAATTAATCTCTCTGTGATAGAGACAATCGGCTGTTAAACCATCAAGTGCTTTGTCGGCTGGCGTGGGCTATCATGTTTATATCTCACTATCTCCAACGGTGTTTACCAATTCGTGTTCTGACACGCTTCCGTCCCATGACACAAGATGGTCATGAATTGTATGTTTTTGCCTTCTTCCATCTCGCTTTCCAAAATCTTTCCAGTTGTCACATTTTCCAGTTTTTCTTTCCAGAATATGGTCTAAGGATGATGACTGCCTCTTTTTGATATTTCTGAGATATATATATATATTATATACATATATATATATATATATATATATATATATATATATATATATATATATATATATAGTATATATATATATATATATATATATAAAGAATCATAATGAACAATTTATAAATACAACGGTGGTTTCCCCTTGACTTCCGTCGGATTATGTCTGGTTTGACTACACTAGCTTGTGTCTAAAAGGACAGACCCTGCAAGGTAGAAACAGAAAGAGGGGTGTTGGGAGGGGGAGGACATATTATTATGGCGACTCTAAGCCGAGGGGCTTAGTCTTCGTACCACTGAGAAGATAATGTAAAGTTGTGTGTATGTGAGTGTTGGGGTGGCTGTGTGAGTGTTGTGGTAGCTGGATGAGTATGGGGGTGGCCGGGTGAGTGAGGGGTGGATGGATGAGTGCGGCCTGGCTGGGTGAGTGAGGGGTGGCTGAGTGAGTGTGAGGGTAGCTTGGTGAGTGTGGGGGTGGCTGGGTGAGTGAGGATAGCTGAGTAAGTTTGGGGGTGGCTGAGTGAGTGAGGGTGGCTGGGTGAGTGTTTGGGTGGCTGGGTGCATGTGGGG
Organism: Cepaea nemoralis; assembly: GCA_014155875.1. Classification (NCBI taxonomy): domain Eukaryota; kingdom Metazoa; phylum Mollusca; class Gastropoda; order Stylommatophora; family Helicidae; genus Cepaea; species Cepaea nemoralis. Next base: position 34,623 of record JACEFZ010018053.1, on the reverse strand, counting down.
TGGCTGGGTTAGTGTGGGGGTGGCTGGGTGAGTGAGAGTGGCTGAGTAAGTGTGTGGGGTGGGGGTGGATGGTGTGGTATGGGGTGGCTGGGGAAGTGTGGAGATGGCTGGATGAGTGTGGGGGTGGCTGGGTGAGTGAGGGTTGCTGAGTAAGTGTGGGGCGGTTGGGTGAGTGTGCGGGTGGCTGGATGATTGTGGGGGTGGCTGAGTGATTATTGGGGGGGGGGGGTGGCCTGGTGATTGTCGGGGTGACTTGGTGATTATTGGGGTGGCTGGGTGTTTGTGGGGGTGACTGGGTGAATGTGGAGGTGGCTGGGTGAGTGTGGGACTGGCTGGGTGAGTGTGGGAGTATCTGGAGTATCTGGGTAGGGGTAGCTGTGGGTATAGGGAGGAGGGTGTTTAGTGGTTAGTGGCGGTTCCAACATCACGACAACGGTTCACCCCTATAATGCTCTGTTCCTGTGCCATCGAATATCACACAATATTTTCCTCGCTGTCCCATGTGAAAAGTGGAACAAGCAGCAGTCCCGACAAAACTAACAGCACGCACACTGCATGTGAAAGCACACACAAGGTCACTTCCAGAATGGCAATACAATAGTCAGCCAAGAGAATTACAGTTCATAGCCGATGAAAGCAGCATTCACCAAAAAAAAAAACAACAACAGCAGTTTCACACGCATTACTGCATGAGGCAAACCACCGAGTCTAGACACCGCCTTCCCGCCCCTTTGCTCACACGTAGCCTGCAACAATATTTATATATGAAAAAGAGAAATTGCTTGTTGTTGAATTCCACAATAAAAATGACCACAGTGACTCACTTACCGGATTCTCGTTTGCTGGGAGTTAGTTAGTCAGTTAGTTAGTTAGTTGACAGATCATCCTCATCGAAGCTCCGACAGGCGGACAGATAGAGTATTGCTTTGCTGATGCGGCGGCTTCTGCAGCTTCTCTTTTTCCAGACGTATTGGTGTTACCATTCCTCTGGAGTACATTAGACAGGCCGAGAGAAGGATCATGCTGCATGGGCAACACATGGTCTCTTAATTCAGCTCTGGCTCTGTGTTATGGAGAAGTATAACTCCATTTTACAAACTATCGTCTGTCAAGTCGGCAAGATGCCAGTCAGTTCAGTCAGTCAGTCAGTCAGTCAGTCAGTCAGTCAGTCAGTCTGATCATCCGCATTGCACATCGAACCATTCGGCCCATAAGTATTCGGATCCCCTCCTCAGCAAATCCCGCAGCGTGTAGCGGCTCCAGTTCTGTGTTGGTTTATTACTCTTCTTTGGCTTCGTGTGTAGGTTCTTGTTTGGCCACACTTCTTTTAACTTGCTGTTCTTGCAGCCTGATCATGGTTGTAGATTCCCAATCATCGCGTTGTTCTCGTAAACGAATTACTTCTCGTAGAGCATTCAGAATGTCTGCCTGGTCCATGGTTCGTCCGCCTTCCACAGTAGCCCTACCTGCAAACCTGTCAGCCTGCTCATTCCCTTGTACGCCCGCATGCCTTGGCACGAAGATGAAACTAATCTTTGCCAGCCGAGACCGCACCAGAGACTGCAGCCACTCTCTTCGGATCCACCCCATCTCTATCCTCCTGAGCATATTTATTGAGTCACTAAGGACACAAGCCCGATTGAATGTCTGTGTCTCGAGCCATGTTATTGCTTTACTTACTGCCATGACTTCCATAGTCAGGCTGCATGTGGTCAAATTCCTTCACAGTTTTCCCTCCGGTCTGAGCCGTAAAGGCCCATGAACTTCTCACTCCTCGGACGACCGACCCATCCGTGCAAATGACAGCATCATCCTCTAAAGAATTCTCGAAGATCAGAGCGTGTACTTCCGCCTCTACAGCAGCTGGATTTTCTTGTCTGCATTTCCTGTCTAGTTGGATGCACACTGAAAAGGATGTACAGAACACTGATGGCACTTGTACCCACTCCTCGCCAGGTTCTAAGTCCTCAAGTGAATACACCTGCTGAAGAATGTCTTCGGCTTGACCCATCCACGACTTTCCTCTTTTTAAACTGTCTGTTGCATCATTATGAAAGTTTTCCTGTGGTCTTATATTTATCCCCACCCAAGGAATATGTCTTTGATAGGTCCAAAGGCAACTAAAATCATCGAAAGCGGCGATATTTCTTTGATGTTTTGGCGAAAATGTAGTGAATTCACGCTAACAAACTAGTCTTACGATAAAGCACGTCATTTCAGGTAACGACACAAGTACAAGGCGTAGCCAGATTCGTATGGGAGTGGGTGCAATAAAAAAAAAGTCACTTAAAAGTCGACAGGGTCGACTGAATTGTACTGGGTTTTTATCCCATATGGCTCAGTCTATTTCCGCATCGCGGAAAGCGTCATACAAAGCACGAACTCCGTAGCTCCAGCGACGACCCTCGGGAGTTTCTGAAAAAATGCATTCGTGAAATGAAGGACGCGGGTGGAATCGAACATACAACCTCCGGAACCTGAGTCAGACGGCTTGACCATTTCACCACGGAGACTCCCGAGAGGGGTGAAATGTGTAATATTAGTAAAGACAGAGAATTTACAGAGTGATGTAGTAAATAATGTGTAAATTGACAGGAAAGTAGAAGGAATATATTTCTTACCTTATTTTTTCATTTCCTTCTTGTTTCTTCAGCTGCTGGTTAATAATGTGTACACAAGGAGTCATGTTACTAGGATGCATTTAGCTTGTTATATTTAGTTCGTGAAAGCTTCCAAATAGCTGTGCGTTAATGTGCGTATGGAGTGACCAGAAATGATACCGCAATTTAATCACCATGTGTCCATTTTTAAGGATCTGTTCAGGTGTCTGTGTAGTTTGTTTACACGTACACATGGGTGACAGACCCGCTTTGAGTCTTCGTGAAAGATTGTCTACTCTGCTGTTTACCGTTCAGAGACGAAACATGAATACCTGTTTTGCACTATAAAAATAGTTGTCAGTGTCTCTGTAGTGGGCTTTCTTCTTAACGACCAAGATGTTGGTCCTCTTTTCATTGAAGTTTATAGATTGATTCGTATGTACGTGTGTTGTCCCCTAATTTAACAACGTGTTTGCTCTCACGTTTCTTGTTATGCCACAATATGTCAGATTCCACAGCAATATTACTCTTCTGTTGGTATTCAGTGCGTTTAGAGTTTGTTTTTTTCCAATACCAGTTGTTTGTCACCGCTGAGGGCTTGCGGAATTGAAAATTCATCACTGTGGAATACAAACTGTTGCCATTGACATTGTGCTGATGCTGTAATGTTTAGGGCCTGCAATTCGTCTGAATAGTTGGAGCAAAATATCCCAGTAAGTGTGCACGTGGATTAAGGTCTGCGATCTGCTCAGACCTTAATCTGTGTCAGACGATTCCAGTAGGTTGATGACTGCTCTCGGTTGCATAAAATTCAATCCATCCTTTCTCCAATAGTCCTCTTCCTCTTTCAACACATGGTCCTCACATTTTTTCCAGTAACTTTTATCAATATTTAATAGCAGCGGACTGGGTTAGTATCTTGACGTCAGACAATTTGAATGTAGTATTGTCAGCTGCCACCTGTCCTTTAATTTTAGCCCACACAAGTTCTATAGGGTTTAAATGAGAATGGTACGGCCGAAGTCTCAAGCACCTATGGCCATGCTCTTCTATCAACTTGTCGATTTGATATTTCTTGCTTTTGTGCGCCTGTTTTACAAGGGACATCAACTGTAGCTTGAAGTATGTTTCTGGAAATGGTATATTTTCCCTTCGGAGCCATATCTTTATTGCTTCATTTGTGCTCGATGCCGTAGGTATTTTGTCTTCTTGGGCAACAACATTGTGATTATGATGCATTGTCCATGATTAGACAAGACGGTCTATCAGGAGATGGAAGTACTATATTCTCGAGCCAATCTCTTAATACATTACCATTCATCTCATTATGATAATCCCTATTGTCTGTATGCTTTGATACGAACACAAGTCCAGCATTCTGTAGTAAGCCACTATGAGTATTACCAGCATTGGCTATGACCAAACGCTGTCCTTTACTACTGGGCACATATCGCTTTATCTTTCCATCCATTGATTGCCATTCCTTTTCACATGTGTGGTGCGCATTGATCCACGTCTCATCCAAATACACTATATCATAATTTTCTTGGTGCATTTCCCTTATTTCACGTAGATATCTGCTTCTCATGGCTCCTAAATGTGGTTGCTCGCAAAGGATATTTCTACCTCCCTTGTATTTTCTAAACGTGAAGGCTAATATCCTTATAATTTTCCACAATATTGTTTTGGATAGCTCTATGTTATTGTTCTTTCTCAACCAAACCCTGAGTTTTCTTACACTCACTGTTTCTTTGGCATCCAGCATTTTTATAATAACTCGCCTTATGACATCCTTGTCAAAGCTGTCTACAATTGCCTTTCTACCTACCGTTTGCTTATCGCGTGTTGGTTTCATTCCAGATTCTTGCACCCATCGACGAAATGACCGTTTAATCAAACCCAATGCATGCACTGTTCTTTTTTCGGGATTTGTAACAGTATGAAACAGTTTCCTGCGATCAGCTTCTTGACTAAAATATGTGTACAACTTCATAGCTATGCTTTGAAGTGTACAAAATTTCACATTCAATCCCATTGAACAATATTCACACATTCAACTATTAGCTATTAATATTATATTAATGGTATGTTTTATTTATATATTTATTTATATAATCACGTTTCCTGAAAGACCCCCACATTGACGACACCTCTGAACACCCCCATTTAACTGTGCGCCATACATGAACGACGAGAAAAAATTTTTAAAGCGCGGATGTGTCTGGGTGAAGATGTAATACGTTTAAAAATGTGGACTTAATCTCTGACCCGTAAATTATATACCGCATATAAACGAACATTGAAATTTGCTGTACAATCTCCAGAATAAAACAAATTTTGTTTGGTGGACATAATGATAAGGTTATATGCTAAATTATGCATTATTTTCCCTCAGTTGGTTACTGAGACATGGAATTTTATATTGGGGCAGACAAAAGTAAACAGACTATAGCACTCCCTATACTGTTTTTGTACATGTCTGCTAGTTTCTCTAGTTCGTTGTCATTACACATATTGATGTCGTCATATCTTATGCCATCTGGCCCTGGAGCGCTGTTTTTTTTATCATCAAAGCACAGCCTTGATTTCTTTCACTGTCACTGTGTGGTCGCCCTGGTTGCCGTTGGCTGGGAATCGCTCCTTAATAAGATGCAGTACTATTATATAATACACTTTACGGCATCCCCGCTAGGAACTATTCGCCTGGCGGGCGTAACGATGTCCCTGCATCTCTGCTGGCACTACATTGGACTCTGACATGCTCCCCCGGGGCTTCTTCATGAAAGATGTCATCTTTCATGTACACTCTATATACAATACTGGGTTAATATTTTTAACCTGTCAGAGTCAACCTTTCTGTTATATACATTGATGTAGAAATACCTAAACACACACATCTTGGCATAGAAACCCATAAGAAATGGACTGTATCTAAAGACATGTGGTGTTCAACCTTTAACACTCGTCAAGCTTCATCCTCTCGATGCCTGATTACCTTAATTGCATTATTGACCCAGTCAGATCGGTAGTAACAGCTTCCCAAGCAACTACCTCGCAGCCTTTCAAAAAAAAGTAATAATATGCTTTTTGAGACAAAAAACATCTGGCAAGACCGTAATACGGCTTTATATAAGTCGCATTCAACGCTCAAACTCTGACCTCATTTGGCCAGGAGTTCTTGTGTCGGTCTGCAATGTCGGTAACCCTCTACCATGCCCAGTAGATGGCTTCTTGGCGTGTTAACAATCTGGCAACAACATGGCTATTTATACACAATACCTCATCGTATACATTTCAATTAACGCCCTTGGTGTAATAATGTAATAACAATTAAATGAAAGGGATATAACTTCAAAATTTAAGAAATATAATATTTTACAATAATTCTTCTATTTCTCAGCGTCATAGCTTGATGTTTTTCCATACTAGCGAAAAAATGTCGGTAGTATGAATAAATTAATCAAGACATGATTCTAAGATTACATTTAATGAAAAATATTAATACACAATTCGTGTATTCGAAATTATTGAATCGTAAATAGTTTAGAAGTGTTATTACTTTTTAAGCTTTTGTTTGTCGTCTGCTAATTTTACACTAAATTTCTAAATCATCCGGAAGTACACACGAAACAGCTGATGTTGAAAATCTGTAGAACACACTTGTTCCGGTCTGATGTAGTAAAACGGAATGTGCAATGTTCTGATCGTTCATGTGTTGGTTGTTACACTGGAACAACTTCTGGATTTCGATTGACTGAAGTGGTGTAGATGTCAATGTTCAGGTCACACTTTCACACACGGAGTTAAAATATCACTGGATAAGTTCCAAATACAGCTACCACGGATAACTTTTGACAGTTCGCTTGCGGTAAGTTGAGAGCGAATGTGGCACTGTTCTTGTTTCGTAATATATACAATTAATAAAGTTCTCTTTCTACCACACACTACACAATTATTCACGACAATCACTACATTAAGAGTAAAATAAGACAACTATATATATTGGGAATAAACCCCTATCACATCATATAGACATACACAGCTTTTGTGAAAAAAAAACTTCACTGATGCATGGCTGTGTTGGTCCGAGTGTATTTTACACACTGCACTCAGACATTGGTGCTTACTGGGTCGGTCGGACAACGGGACAAAAGATCGGCAATCGTGTTGGTTCTGCCCGCGATGTGTCGAACTTCAAAGCTGTAATCTTGAAGCTTAAGATACCAGCGAGCTATCATTTGGTTGGAAGGTACACCTGAATTGATAAATCTTAATGGACTACTGTCAGACTCCACAATAAAATGACGTCCTAGGAGGAATCTGGACAATTTAGTTATACCCACCACTAGAGCTAGGGCTTCCAACTGAGGTGTTGACCAAGCCCGTTCTCTCGGTTTTAATTTTCGGGAGACGAAGTACACAGGATGTAGGATGTTATTGTGCTCTTGCAACAAGACTGCTCCAATCGCCACGGAGCTCGCATCTGTGCGTAATCTGAAAGGTAATTGAAGATTGGGCAATTTCAGAATGGGATTGTGTAAGCTATTATCAGAAAAATAAGATAATACTTTCTGGAATGCAAATTTTAGGCATTCATTGCTTACAATTTTCTCCGGTTGATCTTTTGTTAGTAGGTTAGTAAATACTTCGGTCAGTTCAGAAAAATCAGGTATGAACTGCCTGTAATAATTTATAAGTCCCAACAAACTTCTGACTTGCTTTTTCGTAGTCGGAAGTGAGAGTTTTAGTATCTTGGACACAATGTTATCGTCTGTCGTGACAAAGCCATTAGATATTTTGTACGCCAAGAAGGATATTTCCTGATAGGCTATGTCTACTTTTGCAGGCTTCACCGTCAGTCCGTGCTGTCTAATGCGTTCAAATGTCTGTTCTAATGTCTTTATGTGGTCTGTCATCGTCTTTGTGTGAACATAAATGTCGTCAATATAACAAATAATATTCGGAATGTCTACTAGTAGGAGTCGTGTCATACGTACGAATGTTGCTGGGGCATTGACAAGCCCAAATGGAAGTTTACACCATTCGTACAGTCCCCAAGGTGTGGCAAATGCTGTCAGATGTCTGCTCTGTTCGTCTACCGCTATTTGCCAGTAACCTTTAGTCATGTCTACCTTCGTAAAGAACCTAGCGTCTGTCAGTTCTGTCAATAGGTCTTCAGAGTTTGCCATTGGCTCTAAATCTAAAAGAGTTATCTTATTTAATTTCCTGTAGTCGACACAGAGTCTTATTGTGTTGTCCTTTTTGCGTACTATGACCATTGGAGATGAGAAATTGGATTGGGATCGTCTAATGATGTTGTTTTTTTCTAAGCTAATGATCTCTTGATGTAAGTGTTCTTTGTAATGCAATGGAATGGTGTATGGTCTGCATTTTATGGGTGTATTTGACGTGAGTGTGATGTGATGTTGTACTTATTCTGTTTGTCCTGGGTTGTTGGAGAAGATGGTGTTGTACTGTTGTATGAGATGTTTGCAACTGTCTGTTTCTGCTTGAGTTAACTTTGGGTTGATCTTAATTTCCTTCAAGCAGTTTGTCGTGTCTAATGCAGGTGTTGGAATTTCGTCACTAGCCTCGTCATCTTCATGGTCTATTATCACTGTACATGCTGTTGTCTAGGGGTATGATTCTCGCTTTGGGTGCGAGAGGTCCCGGGTTCAAATCCCAGACGAGCCCCCACGTCCACACATGTCAGGGTCTTAAACCTGGCTCGTTAACCTAACACATGTGAGACAGTACAAATACAACGTGATTTGACTTGAGACTCAACGACACGAAGTTTCGATGGATTTATTTACAGATCACGATCTAGAGATGATCATCACAATACATAAGTTATAACAATACACTTACAGGCAACCCACAGCTTACAATCAGTCTCACAAGATGTACAGACACTCGACTTTCGGGCCACAGAAACTACACAAGCCTTTCTCCCATCATACGTCCAGTCGAGTCCGAGTCCCAGAGCTGTCTGGCTATTTCTCGCAACGCGCCTGTCCACCTGAAGTGGCTTCACGAGGCCTGCGTGCGTCCTGTTTTGTCCTTGCCTGACCGCTGGCTGTCTGTCAGCCGGCAACCTCGCAGGCAGGTAACTAATACTCGCCTGGCGGGCGTAACGATGTTACGGCATCCCCGCTAGGAACTATTCGCCTGGCGGGCGTAACGATGTCCCAGCATCTCTGCTGGCACTACATTGGACTCTGACACCCTGGTTGCCGTTGGCTGGGAACCGCTCCTTAATAAGATGCAGTACTATTATTATATAATACACTTTATTGAAATACAACTTTTGGTGATAGAACACGCATTGAATTAACACAAGAAAGTTACAGTGCCAATAAAATGACACGGATTGTTCTGTTTCGTAAAACTGTGACGTGGTGCATGCCAAGTTTTTTTAGTTTTAAATTTTCTGCTGTGATAGTCAAACTCAGTTGTTCACACAGCCAACATACGAGGGCGAGTCAGTAAGTAAGTCACACAGTTCTCTGCTATGGCAGGTAAAAGTAGTTGGTGTTTTCTACATATGTCATTAGGTGACAGCAACATCGAACTTTATATTCCCGTTCGTCAGGAGACGCTAGGCGTCTGATGCGAATACTCAGCGCATAAACAAAATGGCGATTGTACTTACGGAGTGTACAACCAAAGAGCAACGTGCTGTTGTGCGGTTTTGTGGGCAAAATTACTGCCTGCAAAGAGCATTCATAAGGAAATGCTTCCTGTTTATGCTGAAAAATGTTTGTCCCGTAAAGCGGTGCATAGCTGGGTAGAACACTTTACTCAAGGACGCTCTAAAATTGTTGATGAAATCCGATCTGGTCGTCCTGTTGAGATTGCAATAGAAGCATCCGTGCAGCGGGTGGAGGAGATGATTAGAGGTGACAGGTGAGTAACGATAGACTCTGTACCATCTGCATTAGGGTGGTCACATGATTCAGTATACAGCATAATGCATGATCGATTGAAATTTAAGAAAGAGTGCTCAAGGTGGGTACCCAGACAATTGAAGGAGGAACACAAAATGTGCCGATTTGGTCTGTCCTTGTATCATCTCTGTCGATACGAAGATGAAGGAGAAGACATGCTGAACAGGATTGTTACTGGGAACGAATCATGGGTGCATAACTACCAGCCCGAATCAAAGCGTGCTTCAATGCAGTAGAAACATCCTTCTTCGCCTTGTGTCCAAAAATTCAAGGCTACGCCATCAGCAGGGAAGGTTATGCTGACAGTGTTCTGGGATTGCCAGGGAGTGCTTTTAATCAATTTCAAGACGAAAGGTGACAATGTGAATTCTGAATCGTACTGTAAAGTTCTATCGATGCTTCATGACGCAATTCGAAGAAAACGTCCAGGACTGCTGACTAAAGGAGTGTTACTTCTTCATGACAATGCCAGATCACATACGGCTCGATTAACTCAGGAGAAAGTTAACCAACTAAGGTGGGAAGTTCTGGAACATCAACCTTACAGCCCCGACTTAGCCCCTAGCGATTTCCACATTTTTGGTCCACTGAAAACCTACCTTGGCGGAGACATTTCGCGAATGACGCCTAATTTGAATGTGAAGTGAAAACGTGGTTTAGAAAACAGAGCACGCAGTTCTATGAAGCCGGTTGGAAAGACTATACAACGATGGGATAAGTGCATCAATGTTGGTGGAAATTATGTTGAGAAATAAAGGGACAATGTATGTATACAAATAAACTTGTTTTAAGTTGTTATCTTATTTAGTTATTTTTCTACAGCCATTTATGACTTACTTATTGACGTCCCCTCGTGGATGATAGAATCATCATATTTTCAGAATCATCAGAATCATTATGGAATAATAAGATGACCGGCCTAGATTATAGAATAATCATATGACCGAGGACACAAAAAGTGTTATATACGGAATACATGTGACATGAGAACTTAAACGTAGAATGTCAGGGAATTCACAAAGCATTACCTAGTACCGTGTCCAATGTTGTATGTACTCAGGTCTCTCCACAGATCTCAGTTCTTAGAGTTCCGGACCAATTCTGTAGATGACATTCATCAATACCACAGTGTTAGGTCATCCAGTATCATTTCCTTTGTCTCCCACCTCCTCTTCTACAACTGATATTTCAAGTCGCCACTATATTTTTCAACGCCTTTATTCTCATTACGAACCAAAGATCATTTATGCCTCCATTTTTTTCAACATTGTAAATAATGTTCTAATTTCATTAGTGTCTTAATACTTAATAGTGAAGTAAAGAATCGACAGACTCTAAATAATGTTCTTATTTCATTAATGCCTTAATACTCAATACTGAAGTAAAGATTCGACATCTCTGCACTCCAAACACTCCCCCATATGTTCCGTTTCATTGTTCAAAATCCATGGAAAAATTCCCATGCTGTTTATTCCAGAGCAGTTTTATTTAAAGCCCGCCTGGCTTTCCCTCTACGCATTGAGTATCCTCAAGACCATCTACAGCAGTGTTTCCCAACGTTGGGGGGGGGGGGGGGGGGCAATTCGATTGTTAAGGGGGGCAATTCGAAAATGGAAGAAATCGGCTGGATATAACAAAACGGGGAGACCTGAGACTGAAGTTAACTAAATTGGAACCTGACATACGATCTCTTTGCAGCAAGCATCAAGCGCCAGGATCTCACTAAATTTAAATAATAAATAATTACTAATAATTAAAATAATATAGAAAAATCTTTCATTAAAATTATTTTGTACTTGAATTTCAGTTCTCCATTATATGTGTTGAAAATTTACTTACTGTGTTTTCTCAATAATTTCCTATTGATTTCTTCCTAAAACCTATCAATCAAGTTTCTTTAGTGAACATTTCAATTTTTTTTAATATTAAAAATAATTTATATGTTCGGAAAGGGGGGGGGGGGGGAGATGAGAATTTTAGAAAGGCTTAGGAGGGGCATAGCACAAAAAAGGTTGGGAAACACTGATCTACAGGCTTAATTCTCTTCCGAGCCAGCATTTCCAGATATAAATACCCTATCTGCTCAGCTGCAGTCCACACAGTCATAAAGACCTCTCCTGTTTCATGAAATAGCTCTCCACCCAGAGGGGCTACTACCGCTAGCCTATCAGCCTGTTCATTGCCTCGCCAGGGCAGAAAACCCTTGGTTTACTAACAATCTCGGACTATCTAGCGATGTTAGCTATTCCAACAGGAAGACGGCAGTTTCCACTTTCCGATGTACTCTGAGAGTCCGTTAGACAACATGTCTGACTGTAACACCCCTCCGAACACCATAAAGATGCCTTCGCAGCCCTATCTTCCATTTTCAAGTTAGATGCAGCCGGTTTGGGAGGACTGATAAAACGATGGGATAAGTGCATCAATGTTGGTGAAAATTATGTTGAGAAATAAAGGGACAATGTATGTATAAAAACACACTGGTTTTAAGTTGTTATCATATTTAGATATTTTTCTACAGCCTTTTGTGGCTTCCTTATTGTCTTCCCCTCGTAAATGATATAGATTGCATTCCAACCTGTTGTGCCCGTAGAACTTTGAGAACCATTGACTTGTGGCTGTGTCTTAGAATTTTAGAAGCATTGACTTGTGGGTGTGTCCTTGGAATTTTGAGAAGAATTGACAGTTAACTGTGTCATAGAATTTTGGGAAGCATGGATCTGTTTCTGTGTTCTTGGAATTTTGAGAAGTATTGACTTGTGGCTGTCAAGATATATTTGTACGTAATATAGCACATGCCTATTGTATGTGTGCACCAAACATGGACGAAGCTATTCCGTTACTTTCCCTTCTAATGGCCCCACCCGATGCGGTGCGCAGCCGGAAGCCACGCCTCTGTATGTAAATATCTATCGCCTGCTAAATACACTGTCGGAAGTCTCAATTTCTCTTGATGCAAATGTTCACATCCTTGCCTTTTCTGAAACCCGATTTACTCATTATATCCCGAAGGAAAGTGCTGACATAAACGGTTAGACAAATGCCCACATATTCTTGTCACAAACTTTAGATCCTTTTCCCTAAGGATGTGTGGCTGCTGGATTTCTAGTGACTGCCACTTCTATCGACGATGAACTTTATTTTTCGTTGCGAACGTTTGTGTTGGTATTCTGGCAGCGCCACTATGCATAGTATACCTGCGCGAGCTGTTGGTTTGTCGAGACTCCTGTCTGTTCCACTTTTCACATGGGGCAGGGAGGAGCATTTTGTGTGACATTCACTGGCACAAGAACGGAGCATTATGGGGCGACCCTTTGCCGTGAAGTTGGAACCGCGACTAAAGACTAACTAAATCCTTACGTTGACCGCATCACAAGAAAACACTCGACCGGCTTCTTCTTCTTCTATGTCTTCTTCTTCTTCTTCTTCTTCTTCTTCTTCTTCTTCTTCTTCTTCTTCTTCTTCTTCTTCTTCTTCTTCTTCTTCTTCTTATTTCACCCGTTAACCCCCTCTCCTCCCTCCCCCCCATCCCATTGGAGCATTGATGTTCAACGAAGTCACCCCAAGCCATCCCATGTAACTGCAGGGGCGTCACTAGGGGGGTGCGGGAGGTGCGGGCCGAACCGGGTGACACCATCAAGGGGTGACACCAAAATAAAAAAATTGCACATTTGACAAAGCAGACATAGCTCTGTCTAGTCGGGTTTCATAACCGTTCATTGTTAAATACATGAGCAGGCACAGGGTGCCACCATGCAGAGCGTCTGGTGCTTAAATGAATAAGACTCAGAGCTGCTCGGAGCCTCGGAGTCGGAGTAGAATCTGTGGCTTCATGTGAGAGGAGCTTTTCAAAACTGAAACTTATAAAGAACTATTTGCGATCAACCATGGGACAGTCAAGACTTTCTGATCTGGCTATATTATCAATTGAAAGTGATATGGTGAAAGATATTGATTTTGATGATGTGATTGACAGGTTTGCAGCTTTGAAGACCAGGATGGGAAACTTTTAATTTTAAATAACAGAAATTTTAATTTTAAATAACAAAAATTTAATTTTGTCCGAGTTTGTCGAAGTTCTTTATTTATGTTTTACCTGGAGTATTGAAGTTATATTGTTCAATTTGTTTTCTTTCTTATGTCCTTATTAACGTTTTGACTTATTTTACAAACATTACTATATGCGATTATATATGGTACAGGAACACTCGGAAGAAGACCATGGTGAAAGTCTAGAGGGGTGACACCAAGAGTTTACCGCACTGGGTGACACCAACCCCAGTGACGCCACTGTGTAACTGTGTCCATATCCTCCAGATACTACCAACATGGCCGAATTGATAAGAACGCTCGTTCTTAAACTTCCGGTGTGCTGATACCCGAGGCATCGGGTTCAACCCCTACACCAGTCAGTTGGACGAAAATGTTGGGCTCTCGTCCTTGACTTGGGGACGTAAATTACAAGTACTTCTGAAGTCCGAGTGGGTTAGCCTTACAGCTGGTAGTAGGGAAAGCTAATTCACTCGAAAGCATCAATCCAGTGCACTAGTTGCAGTGAGAGCAGCACGTGTTTATGGGCGTGAGCTCAAAGCGAGCGAGGGAGCGCAAAAATAAAAACAAAAAAACAAAAAAGTCTGCTTTTCTTCTCTTGATATATTTAGGTCTTTCTCAATTTTCTCTGCCCTGTAGAATACACATAAGACCCTTTCTAGTTAACTGTCCTCATGTTTTCTCAATGTATGCCCTATCCCACACCAGTGTATTTTCTTAACCTCTTTTCTCATCTGATACGAACTTTCAACCTACACCAATTCTGAAAACGCTCTTAAACGTCTCCATCTTTGAAATCCCTTCTCGCCCGTCTCAATCCCCTCCTTCACCTCCCTAACCAGCGAGAGCGTCCCTCGCTCACAACGGGTGTTAGATTAGAAACCTCGGCGCGTCCTCGGTGTCTCCAGGACAGTCGTAAAACTGGCTTGTCTGCGCTCGTGAGCGGAATGATTACACCAAATCTCGCGTGGTCCCAGCTTTAGCACGTGAGCTGAATCGGCCTGGTTCTCAATAAATCTGGAAAAAATGTCTCTTGTAATTTTATTGCGAAGATGTGGAAAATAATTTTCATGGCTGTAGGCTGCATGGCAGATTTATGCTTGCAAGCTGTGTAAGAAAAACTGCGAAGATTTTCATTGACAGTTGAAATTGTCGAGGAGGCGCTTTTTCAATGGAGATAACGGGTAAAAACAGAGGAGACAGAAGTGGGAGAAAGACATAATCACAAACTGAACTTGCCCTGTAACAGGCCATTGTTATTTTAATTCGTTGTTTGCGGGCTCTTAGGGACGGCGTGTTTGTCTAAACAGAAGACGTGAAACGCACTGTCAGGGCAAGGTGATTGGATGTGTCTGCCGCTGCTTCCCACCTCCTCCTCTTCCCCCTCCTCCTCCTAATCTTCCTCCTCTGTATCATCCTACTCTGTTTCGTCATTCTCCTCTTTCTCCTCCTATGTCTCTTCCTCCAGCCTCCTCCCTCCTCCTCCCTCCCTCCTCCTCTTCCCTTCCTCTTCCCCCTCCCTTGTCTTCCTTCCTTCTCCCCTCCCTCCTCCTCCTTCCTCCTCATCCTTCCTCCCTCCCACCCCTCTCTCCATCTCCCTCTTTCCTATCTCCCACTCCCTCCCGCTCTGCCTCCTCCTTCGCCTCCCATTCTACCTTCTCATTCTGTACCTTCTTCTCCCGCTCTACTTTTTCCTCCTCCTCCTTCCCACAGTACTTTCTCCTCCTCCCTCCCTAACTTCTCTTTCTTCCTCCGCTACCTCCTCCTTTCCCTTCTCTACCTCCTCCTCTCGCTCTACTTTGTCCTCCTCTTTCCACACTACCTTCTCCTCCTTTTCCTCCTCCTCCTCCCCCTACCTTCTCTTTCTCCCTCCTCTACCTTTTCCTTCATTACATCCACCTCCTGTTTTTTGTTCCACTTCTTACCTCCTATCTCTGTGTGAGACGCATTAATATTTGCAAAGTAAAAGATAGGTAAATAGGTAGTTAGGTAGATAAATATGTAGGTAGTTAGGATGGTAGTTAGGTATGATGATAGTTAGGTAGGATGGTAGTTAGGTAGGTAATTAGGATGGTAGTTGGTAGGTAAGTAGGTAGCATGGCATTTAGATAGAATGGTAGTTAGGTAGGTAGTTAAATAGTATCGTATGTAGGCAGGATGGTAGGTAGGTAGGTGGGTAGATAGGTAGGTTGGTAGTAAGCTAGTCAGGTAGATAATTAGGACAGTAGTTGTTAGGATCGTAGTTATGTAGGTTGGTGATTTGGATAGTAGTTAGGACGGTAGGTAGGTAAGCTGGTAGTTTGGTAGATAGACTGGTAGTTAGGTAGGTAGGTAGGTAGTTAGAATTGTAGGTAAATAGGTATCTAGGATGGTAGGTAGATAGGTAGTTGGTGCAATCAATAGTAGTTAGGTAAGTAGTTAGGTACAATGGTAGGTAGGTAGGTAGGTAGGTAGGTAGGTAGGTAGGGTGGGTAAGGTAAGGTAAAGTAAGGTAAGCTAAGCTAAGATAAGGTAAGGTAAGGTAAAGGTAATCCTATTGCTGATACTGACGTTGGGGTATGCAGTAATTGCATATTCTAGGCTACAACTTATGAAGTAGGGTGACAAATTCCCCTCCGCGTCGTCTTTCCTTCAATTACAATTCCAAGAAATGTCTGGAAAAATTATTTCCAGGACCCATGTTTATCAGGCTGGGTCGACCCTAGAGTCCCGATTGTCGTAAAATAACCCTGCCTTTACAGAGGATTAAACTAGGACCACAGTCTTGAGAGGCAAGCTAGACGTGTGACATGTGAGAATGGTTAAATAGGTGGGTAAGTGGATAGGTGGGTAGGTAGGTTGGTGGGTGAGTGGGTATGTGCGTGGGTAGGTAGGTAGGTAGGTAAATAAGTAAGTGGGTAGGTGGACAGGTGTGTGGGCTGTTGCATATCCTTTACAGGACGTTGCAGTCAACCCCAATATTTTTCGCTGATTGTGATTTCTTACCACGTTTACGTTCAGTAATTTGCCACTGCTTTCTGGACTACCGGCATTCATACCTTTCAAAACCAACGCAAGGCGGTCTGTTACCAATTCGCCCGCAGCTGTGAACTGTGCCTGTAAACCCTTTGCCACGGAGCCGGTAGGTAGGTAATAACATAAGAAGGTAAGTGGGTAGATAGCCAGCAAGTAGACAGGAAAGCAGGTATTTGTAGACGTAGACAGGCTGGTAGATCAGTAAGTAGGAAGGTAAGCAAGTAGACAGGAAAGCAGGTACTTGTAGACGTAGACAGGCTGGTAGATCAGTAAGCAGGAAGGTAAGCAAGCCAGCAAGTAGACAGGAAAGCAGGTAGTTATGGACGTGGGCATGCAAGTAGATCAGCAAGTAGGTAGATAGCTAGGTATATAGACAGCTAAATATGTAGGTAAATACTTAGAAAATTAGACAGCTACAAAAGCGTATTTATTCTCCCATTATTTATGTAAAGAAAATCTCAGATCAGTTCAGGACACAAACTACCTGAAAACAAAAATATGTTAAAGGATTGTAAAAGGTATTTGATTAGATAGAGAGGTGGAGACAAGAAATAAACAAACCAATAATGTTTCATATTAAATTACACACATCCTGAAACATCCAGCTATTCCCTTGGAAATTAAGAACATCATTACAAATGCAATTTTAATACCAACATTGTGTTATCAATGCTAAGCATGGGCACTAACTAAGGAACAAGAAAGAAAACACACCACTTGTGAAATTAGATGCCTGAGAAAAGCAGCGAACACATCAAGAAAGGAGCATATTAGAAACGAGAAGATCTATAAAATGTTGGAGTAACACCAGTTGTTACATTCATTGATGGACAAAGGCTTATCTGGTTCGGTCATCTGGTGAGAATAAACCCAATGTCGACAGCACCAAGAGCATACAACATAAAAATTGAGACACCAAGAGGTGGAAGACCACGAAAAAGATGGATCGATAGAGTCATCAATACCTTTAAAACCCACATCTCAGCATACCCAGCGACCGAGCGAGCCCTACCTAGTCTGCAAACCAATCATCAAAAAAGCCTCCGACACCTAATGGCGAAGAGCAGTGAAGGACAAAAAAAAAAGAAGAAAGTAAAACAATAAAAATATGCGTAGAATATTATTGCCTCTGCAACAAATGATACAAACAAGAGTTTCAAAACACACAGTCTGCAAACATACCAAATTCTACACGACAAACACCAGAGCACTGTTATAAATAAAAGAAATGCGCATCTTGAAGAAAACAGTTCGTGATAAAATATTTCACGGAGCCTCCAAATGACATTTAATAGGTCACCGGAAATGCTCAAGTAGAAACAAATGAGACTTGTTTTCACTTGGATAAGCACGACACGCGCTATCATATTTCTTTTTTTAAAGAAACAAGTTTCCTTGTTGTGTCGTTTATCTGTTGTTTATTTCATTGATTCTGAACTTATCTGAGATGTCAGTGTGCATGTAGGCAGGAAACGCGGTGGTGTAGTGGTCGTCACGCTTGCCTGTCAGTCCGTTGGGCACGTGGTTGTAGTAGCAGTAGCAGCAGCTGTAACAGTGGTGATGGTGGTGGGTGGTTGTAGGAGGAGCAGCAGGTATTGTTGATGTAGCAGTTGTGGTAGTACCAGAAGTAAAATTAGTAGAAGTTGTTGTAGTAGTCTTATTAGTAATGGTGGTAGTAGTAGTAGTAGTAGTAGAAGTAGTAGTAGTATTAGTAGTAGTAGTAGTAGTAGTAGTAGTAGTAGTAGTAGTAGTAGTAGTAGTAGTAGTAGTAGTAGTAGTAGTAGTAAAAATAGTAGTAGTAGTAGTAGTAGTAGTAGTAGTAGTAGTAGTAGTAGTAGTAGTAGTAGTAGTAGTAGTAGTAAAAATAGTAGTAGTAGTAGTAGTAGTAGTAGTAGTAGTAGTAGTAGTAGTAGTAGTAGTAGTAGTAGTAGTAGTAGTGATAATACATTGTGCCAACGGCTTCGGGCGGAAGAGCGCAATTGGGAGGGTACAAGCCTTACCCTGGTGCGAGGAAATGCAAGCTAAAGACAAAATTGTCATGGCAGGGCAGACCAGGCCCTAAGCCTTGGTTGGCGGCTGGTCTAGGATCGAAGCTCCGACAGGCGGACAGTTAGAGCATTGCTTTGCTGATCCGGCAGCTTCTGCAGCTTGTCTTGTTCCAGATGTATAGGTGTTACCTTTCCTCTGGAGTGAACTAGGCAGGCCGAGAGAGGGATCATGCTGCATAGGCAACACATGATCTCTATATTTTAGCCCAGGCTTTGTGCTATGGAGAGACAAAATCACAAATACTGAAGTATTGGAAAGATCAGGTTGTGTGACAGTTTATTCCATGCTCAGTCTTCGTAGACTTAGATGGATAGGACATCTTAGGAGGATGGATGATGGTAGAATACCAAAGGATATCTTTTTTGGTGAATTACAGATGGGTAAGAGATCTCAGGGTCGGCCTCTACTACGATACAAAGATGTGTGTAAGCGGGACATGATTGATACAGGCATTGATAATGCACATTGGGAGCAAGTCGCTGCTGAACGTGTTGCATGGAGGGCAAATATCAGAAATGGAATAAAGTCAAAGGAGAAAATTATTGCAGAAAAGTCACACGCCAAGCGTTTGAGACGTAAGATGGTGCATGATGGTGGAAATGACCACGTGTTCACATGCACCCACTGTGAACGGACATTTACAGCGCAAATTGGCCTTATCAGTCACACTCGCTACCGCCATAGTTAAAAGTTATTATGCCTTTTTAGAGCACAAACTATCGTCTGTCAAGACGGCAAGGTGCCAATGGAGTAGTGATAATAGTAGAAGTAGTAGTAGTAGTAGTAGTAGTAGTAGTAGTAGTAGTAGTAGTAGTAGTAGTAGAAGTAGTAGTAGTAGTAGTAGTAGTAGTAGTAGTAGTAGTAGTAGTAGTAGTAGTAGTAGCAGTAGTAGTAGTAGTAGTAGTAGTAGTAGTAGTAGTAGTAGTAGTAGCGCAGCAGCAGTAGTAGTAGTAGTAATAGCAGCAGCAGCAGCAGCAGCAGCAGTAGTAGTAGTAGTAGTAGTAGTAGTAGTAGTTGTAGTAGTAGTAGTAATAGCAGCAGCAGCAGCAGTGGTAGTAGTAGTAGTAGTAGTAGTAGTAGTAGTAGTAGTAGTAGTAGTAGCAGTAAGGTATTAATAGCAATAGCAGCAGCAGTAAAGCAGTAATAGTAGTGGCAGTAATCATTGTTCTGTCTGTAGTGCTACTAGTGGTAGTAGTTGTATCAGCAGCATCAGTAGTTGTAGATGTAGCAGTAGTAGCACTGCTGCAGTAGCACTTGTATTATTAGGAGGAAAAAACATTGCACTCGCTCATATTGTTTCATGATTTTGCTTTGCAACATTCAATTTGCCATGGTACACTCCAGCCCATTACTTTACCGCCCACAAAGTTTGTTTAACCGCTAATGTTGAATTGCATCAACACTGAAGTAATTAACGTCACGCCGTAAACCGTAATTCAACAGCTTTAACGATACATATATACAGGGATTCTCAAACGTGTATGTAACGTTCTGTCGCACTTTTAGTTTCTGAAGAAAACGCGCAGAATACCTTGGGCGGACAGGAACATGGATAAGGGGATCTTTCGATAAACAAGATAGAACCGTAAATTTATTAGAGAAAATAAGCGTTAGTTTCTTGACTTGACTGGATTTGATTCAAAAACAAAAATTCCAAATTCGGCCTCGTTCAACCTGCTTCTTCAGCCTTGGTTAGAGCTGACGTCCATGATTTTTGTGGGTTTAATCCTGTTTGTTGTCTGTGCGCTCTTACGAGTGAGTCCTGACCCGGACTGGCTATGTAGGCTTTTGTGTCTGTGACGTAAGCTGGGGGGATTGGTTGGCGAGTTGCCCTTGGTGCCCGTCTCCTCAAGTGGTTTCTTTGGTTGGTGATGGCTCCTGGCTCCTCTGGCTTGACTGACTGAAGTCCTTATAAGGAATTTTTATTTGGTCTTTTTGCCTCCTTTTGTGTGTATTGCCTGGAGAAGCTTTTTGATGTTTTCATTTTCCTCCTTGCGCCTTTTTTCACTTTCGAGTTTGAGCTTCTTCTGCATTTCGATTTCTTCCTCTGTGGTCAACCACGAGACGATCCGTGCCATCTATATAGTACCCAGATTCGTATTCGGGGTGTTCGTCATCATAGTAAATATATCTGGGTGTTCTGTAAGGTCTTCAGGGGTTTGGCGGGATATTGGTTTCCCCTTGAATTTCTCGGGCTTTATGTTTCCTCTTATTCCTTGCACCTCCTATATTTTTTAATAGGTCGTTGTAATCAACCCCATCATTTATGGGCTGAATTTATAAGACAATGTTACATCCAGTAGTTTGCCACTGCTTTCTGGATGACCGACTAACACATCATCGACAACATGAAAAAGCGCAGTTTATATTTAGTGGGCATGTTACGATGCCAAGTAAACTTGAAAACTGTTACAATTGGCGAACACAAAGGGCATTCGATGGATTCATTCATTCATTCATTCATTCATTCATTCAGTAGCATGTCCCTTGCAGAACCTCGCTCCCATAACAACACTTCCGGAAAACTGCTCGGTCATAAGCAAGATGTCCCGCATCCAATACAACCATTTGGATATCATCTGAGACACTTGCACCATCTTCTCTTTGGCCCTTCCAGTTCCTCTCTTCCCGGGCAATTACCCCTCCTTTATTATTCTCTCCACCCACGTTTATCGGCTAAACACATGATGATGATGATGATGATGATGATGATGATGATGATGATGATGATGATGATGGTGATGGTGGTGGTGGTGGTGGTGATTGATGATTATTGATGATGGTTGATGATGATTGATGATGATGATTGATGATGATTGATGATGATTGATGATGATTGATGATGATTGATGATTCAAAGAACGTATCTAAAATACTTAGGTTAAAAAAAAAACTGATTTAATTCCACAACCCAGACAATCGCAGAAACCAGTAATGGCTCAAATTAGTTAGCGATCAATTAATCAATCAGGTGCCGTCTCCACAATAAAGGTTGGCGGCAATGGATCTCCAACACTGTCTATCTCTCACCTTCTTTGTACATTCTGTGAGACTGCTTTTAGTCCATCTCTTGGCGTTATTTTCCCACTTGTATCATTATCTACCGCTTGCTTGCTTACTTTCAATCTTACCCTCAAGTATGGTGTGTAAATGAGTGTTATGTCTTTTAGCGTGGCCGAAATATTTCACTTGCCTCCTTTTCATTTCTTTCATCAGCTCTCTTTTAATTCCCAGTTTTTCTATAACCTTTGAATTTGATTGTTTTAACGATATTTTGTTGGAATTATTGCAAGCATTCTCTGAAATTTCTTGCCTGCGAATAATCCTGTCAGATCCACCGTACACTGGCATTACCCAGTAGCGCTTCATGCACCGTTTGAAAACACTGATTAAATAAATCATTAAAATTAACACAGTTCTGTAAAATAATATAATTAGAAATCAGATCATTTAAAAAATAAAATAAATGCTTATATTGTTGTGCAGAGGAAAACAAAATAAAATCACAGACTTCGATTCGCTAGCTTCATGCCCGTTATTTCGTTACAGATCCATAATTTTCTGAACTCAGCAAGCATGAAAGTCATGGTCAAATTGAAGTTACTTCTGCATGGTTACCCGCCGTAAATGGTGCATCACGTGATTTGTAGAAGCTAATGAATCGTGAATGTTCGCGAATGTTCCAACAAGATGGGGGATTGAGTAACCCGGCAGGATCTTTTGCTCTCGGGTGCTGTAATATTGTTGGTTGACCTGTTTTGACATTACCGCGTCTTTGGTGAAGCTGTAGCGAAAGCGATTTGCAATCTCGCTTTCATTCATTCGTCATATAAAATAACACAAAGTAATGCAGCTTTACAGAACAGAATTACGAAACATACAGGACGTTGCGGTGACTAGCCTTCATCAGCAAACAAATACGTACACAAAACACAATATGTAGTCACGGAGAAGACCTTCCGGTGACTACATTAGGGCGTAACGATGGGATGAGAAGAATAAAAAGATGAAAGAATGAGAGCAATGGAGAGAAAATGAAAATCTTATTGGAAAAAAAAGTGTTCCTGCTTATGTGAGAATCCCAAAATGTGTGTACAATACACATCGTCAGTACACATTTTGGGATTCTCAGGTAAGTAGGAACACTTTTTTTCTTTAACGCCTACATCAGACAGCTGGACTAAAATGTTGACCTGTCGTCCTTGACTTGGAGACGTAAATTTCAAGTACCTCTGAAGTTAGAGTGGGTCGCCTGGTGACAAGGGACACTTTTAATAGAGGAAGCTAATCCACACGCAAAATTCAGTCCATCACTTCTATAATTAGTGTGTATAGACTACGCTTGAGTTCAAAGCGAGCACGCGCAAAAGAACCAAAAAAAAAAAAAAGAACACGATCACTAGAGTCGTAGATCAGTTATTTGTTCTTGCCTCGACCATACCACTTGGCCAAGCCATCCGGATATTTACATCTCTGCTTTCCTTTTGTTCTTTTCCTATCAATCTTGCCAGTTGTCACCTAGTTTTCTAGTTTATTCTTCTCATAACGTGCCGAAATTTTTTGTTACTGTCTATGTTCTTCTTCTTCGTTCATCCGGAGTTTTTTTTTCCGGATGTGATTGCGTTGTGCCTGTTTACAGCAGAGCTGTGTTCTTGCGCCGTTAGGCCGACACATCCGACTTCTGCGGGCATTTGTTGACCGGGTTAACCTTCCCGGGGGGTTTCTTAGGACGTTTGACTCTCACTGTTGTGGTGTTATCCCCCATCCCAGCTGGTCCATATAGAACAGCCAAAGATCCTGGTCAGCCCTCAAGGGAAGGCAGGGGCAGACCATGGGCATTCCCCACCATCCAAGGAGGCTTCCATACTTGCAGAGCCGATACATAGCGCTCTGATACTGGGCTCACCCAAGGAATCGTCACGTCCTGCACATGGCTGCTTAGCCTCACTTCCGTATATTGTGCCTTCCGTTCACCATAGGCTGTTCTTCCGGAAACCAGAAATATGCAGTCTGCAGATGACATCCACACAGTGAGCTTTCGTTTCGGACTTTCCATGTAATGGATTTGCTATCCAAGCAATATTCCATTTCGTGCCACTAGGACACTTTTCCACCTTTTATGAAGCCCACACAATGGGCTTTTGATTCGGACTTTCCACGTAATGGATTTGCTATCCAAGCAGTATTCCCTTTCGTGCCACTAGGACACTTTTCCACCTTTTATGAAGCCCACACAGCGAGCTTTCGATTTGGACTTTCCACATAATGGATTTGCTATCCAAGCAATATTCCATTTCATGCCTCTGGGTCTTCATGCACCTTTAAATGTCAACCTGTATGTAGTTAAAGTAAGCTGCGGTCAACTTTAGCTTGTTGATATCTCCATAGAGCTTGTCCTCAAATGAAGCAGGTGTGGGCCAAAATATCTTTCTCTGTTCTGCATACGTTGGGCAATCCTGCAGCAAATGTTTTGCTGTCATTTTTCCAGTTCTACAATTACATTCATCGGTATCTCCTATCTTTAGTTTATTGAACAAGTGGTATTTCAACCTGTTATGTCCTGTGCGGAGTCTGAAGATTGCTACTTGTTCTCTTCGGTCGAGTTTGTAATATGCATCATCCTTCTGGTGGCCTGGATGCTCTGATTCCCATTTGGTTCTATAAGTGCTTTTTATCAACCTCTTTGCCTCATTATAGGTTATGTCTATGTCAGGCTGTGGTAGTCGTCCGCCCTCTTTTGCCAGTCTGTCAGCCTCTTCATTTCCAGGTATACTGCAATGTGATGGGATCCACTGTATTACAACTGTTTTGGATTTCTGGCATAGACCATGGAGTGCTGCTCTTAGGTCAGCTATTTCTGTGCTGTTATTGCTCTTCAGTATTGAGACAGCTGACTTTGCATCTGTAAAGATAGCTATTTGCGTCTCTTTTTTTCCCTCCATCAAGAGCATTTCTGCTGCAGTTTTCAGAGCCTCTACCTCCGCTTTGAAGTTACTTGAAAACTTTCCAGTTGCCACTGAATGTGTTTTTTTCACTCCATTTTTTAAATTTAGGAGAATTCCTCCCCCTCCATTCTCTACTGAATTTTTGGCTGATCCATCTGTATATGCATGGGTCCAATTGCTGCTTGGGTAATGTTCTTTTATGTAGTTTAGGGTTATTTCTCTTCTTTCGGTTTCATGCTGAGTGTTCTTTTTCTCAATACCAGGAATGTTTTCTATCATCTCAGGCAGTTGCTGCTGTCTCCAAGCTGGGAACTTGTCTGCATTGTAAATGGGTTTGACTGTTGATATGTTAAGTATGGGATCTGCCCTAATCTTTCGTTTTGCAGTTTCTACAAAGTTGCTACGTTTCAGTCTTTCCTTTCCAAAACCACTAAACCTTTTATACATAGGGTGGTCTGTCAATCTTCTAAATTTTTCAGCTTGTTGCTGGGCTCTGCTATCTCTTCTATCCTGCATTGGTTGTAAACAAGTGATCTTTTCTAATTCATTAATAGGCGTTGTCTTCAGGCTTCCAGTTATGATTCGCATTCCTTGATTTTGGACTCTACTTATTTTGTTAAAGTTTGACTTAGCTGCTGTTGCCCAAGCTGCAATGCCATATTCCAGTACTGGCCTCACCCGTCCAGTATATAACTTCTTGAGAACTTTCTCATCTGCTCCCCATGTTGTACCAGCAAGCTTTTTCATGATTGCCATTCTTTGCCTTGCTCTTGTTCGATTTTTCTCAACCTGTGTCTTCCATGTCAGGCGACGATCAAAGGTGACTCCTAGATAGTTTGGATTTTCTTCGTGGCGCAATATTTTTTCATTCAATACCAGCTTAGGTTGCTGAGTTTTAGTTGAGAGGGAGAACACTGTGCATGTTGTTTTCTCCTCACTTATCTTCACTAGCCATGATTTTGACCAGTCCTCTAGCGCTAATAGGGCTTGCTGTATTCTGCTGTTAGCTGTACTAATATATTCTTCAGATGTCCATATGGCTAGGTCATCTGCAAAGGATGATGTGTGTACTCTGGCTGGAAAATTTTCCGTGATGTCGTATATATATGCTAGGAATAATGTTGGTGAAAGAACTCCTCCTTGGGGGACACTTTGCTCCAACAGCATCATTTTGCTGGTTTGTCCTTGTACTTTTGTCCTGGCAGTTCTGTTCTCAAGGTAGTGGCTGATCCATTTGTACATTTTCCCGCAAACATGCATTTTTTGCAGTTTTACTTTCAGTCCTTCCTTCCATACTTTATCAAATGCTTTTTCTAAATCTATCCAGACTGCTAGTGTGTGCTTTTTCTCTTGGAAGGCATCCTCTATTTCCTGAGCTATATAGGTTATTTGATCTTCAGTAGATCTGTACTTTCTGAATCCTGCTTGGTGAGGTGTTAAGAGTTGGTTTTCTTCCAGATGCCATGTTAGCCTGCCATTGATAATGCGTTCCATTAATTTTCCTACACAGCTAAGAAGACTGATAGGTCGATAGTCATTTGGTTCTTCCAGGTCTTTTCCTTTCTTTGGGACTGGTATTAGTATAGCTTCCTTCCATGCCTGTGGGACTATTCCCCTCTTCCAGCTGTAATTTAGGACTGCTAGTAGTTTCTTTTTTGCCTTAGTGCCTAGTCCTATTAGCATTTCATTTGTGATTCCATCCTTTCCTGGTGATGTCTTCTTTTTTAGGGTATTCATTGCCTGTTCCATTTCTTCCATTGTTAGATTTGCCATCATATATTCTGCTGCTGTCTCTGTATATGTATGATGTATCTGTTTATCTTTGATTGCTTTCTTCTGTTCGGCTGTAATATCAATGTGGTTTGCACTGGCATAGTGTTCCATTAGTGCATTTGCAGCCTTTTTCCTGTAAGCAAGGCATTTCCTTGTTTAATTGTTATTTGTTTGTTTCTAGGTCCTTCATTGTTCATGGCTTTCACTAGTTTCCATAGTTTGTTTCCATCCCTGTCAAAATTCAGGTTTTCTGTTTTTTTCCTCCAACAATCTCTTGTTGTTTGATTTACTGTTCTTTTATATTTTGCTTAGATGGCTTTGAGAGAGATGTTCGCTTCAGTTGTTTGTTCTCTCTCTGCGGTCTTCCTAGCATCTTCAACTTTGTCCTCCAAAAATTGTAGTTCTTCAGTCCAGTATGGTTTGTAATTTTTCCTTGCTCCTCTTGGAATAGACTCAGTGGCCGCCTGTATTATTGCTCTGTTTAGACTTTCCACCATTTGCTTCATGTTGCCATATCGTGTATTTACGTTTTCACAATATTTGTCTGTTAGTATGGCAAATCTGTCCCAATCTGCTCGTTTGTAATTCCAACGGGGCAAAGGCTTTTGCTCCTGTGGAACATACTCCATATTTATTACAAGCTTGATTGGTCTGTGGTCACTACCTGCTAATTGGTCCAGCACATGGCGATCGATTTGTGGAGGATGTCTCCTGTGCAGAAAGCTAAGTCTGGAGTAGAAGTGGTAATCCATCTTCTGGAGTAGAAGCTCGGTGTGTCATCCGCTTTGTTAAGTAGATGGAGATTTGAGTCTATTTCCCAGTCCTCCACTTCATCTCCTCTTTTGTCAGTATCTGGGTATCCCCATCTTTCTGAACGGCTATTAAAGTCTCCGACAACAATGCAATTTGTGTCAGTTATTTCCATGTTTGAGAATGTAAGATCCTTATCTGCCGGGCTATATAGATTGTAAATTCTTATTTTCACGCCCTTTATCATGATATCAACACCTATAATTTCCGTTTGGTTGTCAGAGATCACAGATACTTCGCTGCAAGGTATTGTATTTCGTGTAAGTATTACAACTCCTCCTTTGTGTCCTTCGCGGTCGAAACGTGTGGCCTGATATCCCTCGACTGAAAATGTGCGATTGGCGTTGAGGTGTGTCTCTTGAATGCATGCCACATCTATTCTATCTTTATGAAGACGCTGTGTTAGGGAGGCTTTCTTGTTATAAACTCCTTCTGCATTCCATTGTAGTATGTTGAGTGTCCGGGGTGTTTGGTCAATAGCTCTTAACCTACTCCTCTGTGCCTTGACTCCACAGCACAGGGGAAGGTGACCACCAGTAGTCATGGGTGGACCCCCTCGAGGCAGGGGGCCCGGCACTATCACCGCCTGATGGGACTTCACGGGATTAGCACCATAACGATTAATTTCATCTGTGGCATCATGAAATGATAAAGTTACGTTGCACTTCTTTGTCAAGCCTGTGGCTCAGTACATCCGATTTCGACAAGCATTGGTTCGGGATGCTTTCCCTAGCCTTTGACTGTCCCCAGTCTATCTACAAGGCAGCAGGTTTGTGCGTCACTTCGTCTGGTCCCTCTCCCTTGACCTGTCCGACATGGGTGACCCTACCAGTAGCTGTGCTACCGTCGGCATAGCTCTTGGGGTCATTGGAACGCTCAAGCCCCTCTACCCCTGTGTCGGGTCACCATCTGTGTGTGGCTGTGTCGGGTCACCGTCTGTGTGTGGCTGTGTCGGGTCACCATCTATGTGTGGCTGTGTCGGGTCACCATCTGGATGTGGCTGTGTCGAGTCACCATCTCTATGTGAGGTGTGTGACTGTGTGTGGCTGTATCGGGTCACCATCTGGATGTAGCTGTGTCGGGTCACCATCTGTGTGTGGCTGTGTCGGGTCACCATCTGTGTGTGGCTGTGTCGGGTCACCATCTGTGTGTGGCTGTGTCGGGTCACCATCTGTGTGTGTCGTGTCACCATCTGTGTGTGGCTGTGTCGGGTCACCATCTGTGTGTGGCTGTGTCGGGTCACCATCTGTGTGTGGCTGTGTCGGGTCACCATCTGTGTGTGGCTGTGTCGGGTCACCATCTGTGTGTGTCGTGTCACCATCTGTGTGTGGCTGTGTCGGGTCACCATCTGTGTGTGGCTGTGTCGGGTCACCATCTTTGTGTGTCGTGTCACCATCTGTGTGTGGCTGTGTCGGGTCACCATCTGTGTGTGGCTGTGTCGGGTCACCATCTGGATGTGGCTGTGTCGGGTCACCATCTATGTGTGGCTGTGTCGGGTCACCATCTGTGTGTGTCGGGTCACCATCTGGATGTGGCTGTGTCGGGTCACCATCTGTGTGTGTCGGGTCACCATCTGTGTGTGGCTGTGTCGGGTCACCATCTGTGTGTGTCGTGTCACCATCTGTGTGTGTCGGGTCACCATCTGTGTGTGTCGGGTCACCATCTGTGTGTGGCTGTGTCGGGTCACCATCTGTGTGTGTCGTGTCACCATCTGTGTGTGGCTGTGTCGGGTCACCATCTATGTGTGTCTGTGTCGGGTCAACATCTATGTGTGGCTGTGTCGGGTCACCATCTGGATGTGGCTGTGTCGAGTCACCATCTCTATGTGAGGTGTGTGACTGTGTGTGGCTGTGTCGGGTCACCATCTGTGTGTGGCTGTGTCGGGTCACCATCTATGTGTGGCTGTGTCGGGTCACCATCTGGATGTGGCTGTGTCGAGTCACCGTCTGTGTGTGGCTGTGTCGGGTCACCATCTATGTGTGGCTGTGTCGGGTCACCATCTGGATGTGGCTTGGTCGAGTCACCATCTCTATGTGAGGTGTGTGACTGTGTGTGGCTGTATCGGGTCACCATCTGGATGTAGCTGTGTCGGGTCACCATCTGTGTGTGGCTGTGTCGGGTCACCATCTGTGTGTGGCTGTGTCGGGTCACCATCTGTGTGTGTCGTGTCACCATCTGTGTGTGGCTGTGTCGGGTCCCATCTGTGTGTGGCTGTGTCGGGTCACCATCTGGATGCGGCTGTGTCGGGTCACCATCTATGTGTGGCTGTGTCGGGTCACCATATGTGTGTGTGTCGTGTCACCATCTGGATGTGGCTGTGTCGGGTCACCATCTGTGTGTGTCGGGTCACCATCTGTGTGTGGCTGTATCGGGTCACCATCTGTGTGTGTCGTGTCACCATCTGTGTGTGGCTGTGTCGGGTCACCATCTGTGTGTGGCTGTGTCGGGTCACCATCTATGTGTGTCTGTGTCGGGTCACCATCTGGATGTGGCTGTGTGGAGTCACCATCTCTATGTGAGGTGTGTGACTGTGTGTGGCTGTGTCGGGTCACCGTCTGTGTGTGGCTGTGTCGGGTCACCATCTATGTGTGGCTGTGTCGGGTCACCGTCTGTGTGTGGCTGTGTCGGGTCACCATCTATGTGTGGCTGTGTCGGGTCACCATCTGGATGTGGCTGTGTCGGGTCACCATCTGTGCGTGGCTGTGTCGGGTCACCATCTGGATGTGGCTGTGTGGGGTCACCATCTGTGTGTGTCGGGGTCACCATCTGTGTGTGACTGTGTCGGGTCACCATCTGTATGTGTCGGGTCACCATCTGTGTGTGGCTGTGTCGGGTCACCATCTGTGTGTGGCTGTGTCGGGTCACCATCTATGTGTGGCTGTGTCGGGTCACCATCTGGATGTGGCTGTGTCGAGTCACTATCTCTATGTGAGGTGTGTGACTGTGTGTGGCTGTGTCGGGTCACCATCTGTGTGTGGCTGTGTCGGGTCACCATCTATGTGTGGCTGTGTCGGGTCACCATCTGGATGTGGCTGTGTCGAGTCACCATCTCTATGTGAGGTGTGTGACTGTGTGTGGCTGTGTCGGGTCACCATCTGTGTGTGGCTGTGTCTGGTCACCATCTGTGTGTGGCTGTGTCGGGTCACCATCTGTATGTGGCTGTGTCGGGTCACCATCTGTGTGTGGCTGTGTCGGGTCACCATCTATGTGTGTCGGGTCACCATCTGTGTGTGGCTGTGTCGGGTCACCATCTGTGTGTGGCTGTGTCGGGTCACCATCTGTATGTGGCTGTGTCGGGTCACCATCTATGTGTGTCGGGTCACCATCTGTGTGTGGCTGTGTCGGGTCACCATCTGTATGTGGCTGTGTCGGGTCACCATCTGTGTGTGGCTGTGTCGGGTCACCATCTGTGTGTGGCTGTGTCGGGTCATCATCTGTGTGTGGCTGTGTCGGGTCACCATCTGTATGTGGCTGTGTCGGGTTACCATCTATGTGTGGCTGTGTCGGGTCACCATCTGTATGTGGCTGTGTCGTGTCACCATTTGTATGTGGATTGTCGACTCCAGGACTCTCAAATATGCATGTCCTTCACAGGGCGTTGCAACAAACCCCAGCCCTTATTGGCTATTTGTGATTTGCTAGGCAGTTTTAAGTTAAGTAGCTTGCCATTGCTTTCTGAACACGAAATCAGCATTTAAGGCCAACTGACCGGCGTGTCAGACGACCGTCAGTAGAGAAACTATAGTCTCTTTAAACGGCTTAGCCAAGCCAACCTCAAAGTAACGTCCTATTGGTTGCGAAAACTAAGTTTCTCGCCTTTGTTGAAGATTTAATCCCTTCCACTGACTTTTCAGGCAAGCACATTAGCCACTATACCATCGGGTCTCTAATGCTATAATATTACTTATATTAACACCGTTTAGCTGTATTGACACCATTCAGAAGTGTTGACACCGTTCACCAGAGTCACCAGCGAAGATGAAAGATATTGGTGGATGTTAGACAACATCCTCTGGAATAGACATACATCAAATATTGGCAGCAGGATGAGGAGGAGGAGAAGAAGAAGACGGAGAATGTGAGGAGGGAGGTGTTGGAGGGAGGGGAGAAGGAAGGAAGGGGGAGAAGGGATGGAGTAGGGAGGGAGGGGAGAAAAGGAAGGAAGGAGTGAGGGAAAAGAGGACTTGGTAAAAAGATAATGTGAGGGAAACAGGAGGTAGAGGAAGGAGTAGGAAGGGGATGGGGTAGAAAGGAAGAGGAGTAGGAGGTGGGGAGGAAGGAAAGAGAAAGAGGGAGGAAGACAGAAAGAGGAAGGAGGAAGAAGACTGAGCCACCGTTTAGTTGTACCATCCCGGCTATATTTTCACGCGGAAACACATGTTCCTTGTAAGAGAGACGCCGCACCAAACCGACAAACAAAACAAAGCCGATCGCCAGCTGGGAGAGACGGACAACCGACCGACCGGACCGATCAATATCTTGAAGACCCGACCAGCCCACAGCAATCTGGAATAACATCTAATTTGAAACGGTATATCTATCGTTTAGGCGAAGGTTCGAAATCTGTTAGAGACGGTTTGGAAGCCGACCGCATTGCGTTGATTTCGATGTCATGAGGGTAGGTCGGCCAAAAAGCAAATAAGAAACCACTGGACGTAACAATTGCCAAGTATATTACAAACAGCCCCTTCCACCCTCCTCCAATGTAGGGAGACGCGATAGGGAAAGCAAACCCATACGAAAACATCAGACCAGCGAGTTAGACGTAGTAGCACATGAATGGACAATGAAAGAAAGCCAACGAAAAGAAAACATTACAATTAACAAGCGCTTTCAGGTTCACCAAGTCTGTGCATGTACCGGGAAATGTTTGTGGAAGTAAAAGCGGCCTGCGTGGAATTAACCACATAACTCCTCCTTAGGTGCCATTGTAAAGAATCTTAATTCATTACGGATTCAAGGAGTATGCTTAGTAAGGTAGCAAAAGGAATTTTTCGTGTGGAATGGCTATCGTCGCTTCAGAGGTCACAGATTGTGAGAATTGTATGGATATTTTGTCCTGGCCATGCAGGTGTGCGAGGGGAATGAACAGGCTGATAGGCTTGCAGGGAATGCACCTCTTGGTGGTAGATTACCTGTGGACAAGGGGTGGGGGGGGGGGGTGTCATACGTTTGTAGGACGAGATGGAGAAAGCGGGGGAACAGAATGAGAACATGTATGTGGAAAGAATGAGATTGCGAGGGATCGGTAGGGGTTCTGGAAGAACCTCAAAACTGAGAGGGAAGATCCAGGAGAACTTTAAATCAGATAGCGGTAGAAACTATTAGTAGTATGACTCTTCGCTGGCTGTTGAACGAGGGGACGGAGCACATATGAGAATGTCCTGAATGCAATGATGTTGTTTCTTAACTCAACTCAACTCAACTTAACGAAAATGGTAATGTGCAATAAAATTTGACGAACTTACCAATTCAGTTGCTATCAAAGAAAGTGGGTCTGTACGCCAATTGTTAGCGTTTTTATACCCGGTCGTATGGAGTCGTGTCTGCTGACACAGCAGAAATTATGTACTGTCTGAACATGTCCTTCAGTACATAAGACGCGTTCCGGTTGACCGCTAACGCCGGTCGCGGAATGTTTTCAAGTCAACTCCGGTCTTATGAGGGCAAGTTACTTGTATTGTCGCTGTACAAAGCTATCGGTATGTGTTCAATTCTCGAACTATGCCGGGCTAGAGCTTACATAGAAATTACACTCCTGTAAGTAGCGATCAGTAGAAGATGTGTGGCCGAGAGGTTAGGGCACTTTTACATTTCTTGTGCTCTGATGTCAAGGTAGAATCTACGTAGTCACATCGCCTGTTTTAACCAACTGGGTTCGAATCCCATGTGGGTACAAAACAGGCGAGCACTTAAGACGCCCGGTGATACCAAGTTAGCGGGTTAGAATCCCTTACTCGGCGTGTTCAATAATCGGGACACGCCCCCCCCCCCCCCCCGCCCGGGCGCAAGCACAAAAGACCCGCTTTACTTCCCACCACTTACCAAACCATCTTTAATTTTCCATTTTCTCACCCCACCACCCCTTAACAACGAACAATAATATTATTTAATCGTCTTTTTAACCTTTGTAAGACCGACAGAAGGTTAAAAAAAAAAACCGAAAGCAGTTATCTGCACTGTGACTGCGAAAATATGAATTTTACACGCGTTTGAGGAGCCTGTTTATGACGTAAAACCAATACATTTAAATATCTTATATAGGAAAATACTCGGAGGAGAGCTCGGAGGGGTGCTTAATTTGCACCTTAAGGTGTGTGAGTGGGTCCTTTATTACTTAATTGGCAGCAATGTCCATTTTGTTTAAACTAAGAGGTTAACTCTCTTTCCACCCACACTGGTAATTGTTTGTCTACTCGATTTGCTACTTATCGTTCCAATAGCTGAAAAGATACCAGCGTGGGTGGAAAAGAGTTAATTTGTCTTCAGGAATTTATGTGCAGCCGAAAGGCTATAAAACGACGTCCTCGTCGATTTCTCTATTTTTTAAAATAAAATACGGTAATGGCGTGAACAGAGAAACAGCGGTTCCAGTATCGTGTTTGACGAACAATAAACCATTGTTCAAATATGGTGAGGCATAAGCAATTAGGCGGTTTCAGTCGGGTTTATGTAAACATAAATAGGTCATGGTAAATTTAAAATTCAATCATTCATTGGGACCTTGCCGTCTTGACAGATGATAGTTTGTTACACTGTGCTATAAAAAAAGGCACAATAACTACAACCCATGGTGACTGATCAGACCAATTCGCGCTGAAGGTATTCGTCCACAGTGGATCATGTGAACACATGGTCTTTGTAACCATGACGCACCGCCTTACGCCTCACGAGCTCAGTGTGTGACCTATCTGCAATCATTTTCCCCTATGTCTTTGTTCCATTTCTATTTGTCCTCCATGCAACATATTTGGCGGCTACTTGCTCTCAATGTGCATTATCAATGCCTGTATCACACATCTTTGTATCGTAGTAGAGGCCGACCCCGAGATCACTCACCCACCTGTAATTCACCAAATAAGGTGTCCTTTGTTATTCTACCATCATCCACCCTCGTTACGTGTCCTATCCATCGAAGTCTACGATTTAAAATCACAGTTGGGATAACAGATATTCCACATTCGAACAAAACCTGTGACAATTGTTTTCATTGTTTCAGCTTAAGTATTATTCACTTAATTGATTCAGTACCAAGGCACGATTAATCGTCTTGAGCGACTTTCCGTATCTGGCTTATATATCGCTGAAATGTTGTCACTGCGTAATGTTGTCTCAATTAAAATATCAATACAGTAGTTTTCCCAAAGTAACCAGGTCTAATTTGATATATTGTGAGATATTCCCAGCAACTCACAGCCTTCAACTTCATAG
>JACEFZ010018052.1:0-58369 GCA_014155875.1 Cepaea nemoralis | reverse complement strand
TGTTGTGTGTATATTGTGTGTGTGAGTACGTGTGTATGTTTGTTTATGTGTGTGTACATATGTGTATGTGTATATGAGTGTGTATGAGTGTGTGTGTATGTTTGTTTGCTTGTTTGTGTATGAGTGCGGGTGTGTATGTGTGTAAGTGTGTGTATGTATGTGTGTACATGTGGGTATGCGTGTATGTGCGTGTGTGTATGTGTGTATGTATGTATATGTGTATGTGTGTATATGTGTATATGTTCGTGTATGTAAGTGTATATGTATGTGTGGGTATTTGTGCATGCATGCAGTGTGTGCGACGGGGTGTGTATTTGTATGTTATTGAGTGTGTGCATAACTGTGAGAGTTTGTGCAAATGATGTAAGTATGTATGCAGGTATGTATGTGTGCGTGTGTGTGTGTGTGAATGTGCATGTGTATGTGTGTGTTTGCCTGTCTCGTAACATGGTAATATGACTTGTTTATGTTTACAACATCCAATTGACAACGTTGTTTTCCTATGTGAATGTGACATGCACAATTGATGAACGAAAGATGAGTAATTGGAAGGGCCGAATGTAAGACGGACTTGAGTGCCCAATTTGAAACCCTATGAAAATAAAGTTTGATTGATTTATTTATTTATTGTTTTAATTGTTTCAACTTAAGTATCATTCATTTATCCACTTCATATGATATATAACTCTACAGTATACACCTGACGAGATGCAGTGAAATATGCCAGGCAATAAATTGTATAACATATTGTTTGTGGTTTTTGTGTGTAACTTCTATGAGTGCCAATAAATACCCGTGAATCTATCTATCACTTTATCTCATGATCCACAGGGTACCTGCTAAGATGCTAGTGTGAGAGTGTGACTGAAGATAATTATTTTTTTTTCGCATATTCTTTACAGGACATTGCAGTCAACACCCGCATGTTTCAGCTGCTGTCGATGTCTTGGCAAGTTTTAAGTTCAGTATTTCTGAAGATAATACTAATGGCAATATTTACTTTCAAAACATGGCTCGTACATGTCAGAATCTGGCAGATGCTCGGACTAATGGACCAAGGCAAACTCACGGCAGCAGCTAGTTTAACATTTATTCCAGAAGGATAAACATCGCATACCTTCCCACCACAGGCTAAGACTCATTATACAAATCGTTACAGCGTGTTCACACACACTTCGTTTGTGGGCCGAATTCTTGGTGACCCTCAATGATATCCACACAGTCTGATTGTGACAACCTTTATCACACCACGCTCCGGCTCTGTCACTGCTTGGTACAGCCCAGCAGGTTATTGTTGAATCTCTTGTACAATAAACTAGAACTCGCTCTATACTTGGTACAGCCCAGCAGGTTATTATTGAATCTCGTGTACAATAAACTAGAACTCACTCTATACTTGGTACAGCCCAGCAGGTTATTGTTGAATCTCTTGTACAATAAACTAGAACTCGCTCTATACTTGGTACAGCCCATCAGGTTATTGTTGAATCTTGAGTACAATAAACTAGAACTCACTCTATGCTTGGTACAGCCCATCAAGTTATTGTTGAATCTTGTGTACAATAAACTAGAACTCACCATATACATATTGCTGCTGACCATCGTTGAATAACTGATGCAGGGCCGAAATATAATTTATTGCTAAATGCTACCTCCTAATTGTAAAGAAGGACGATATATC
Source organism: Cepaea nemoralis (assembly GCA_014155875.1). Lineage (NCBI taxonomy): Eukaryota > Metazoa > Mollusca > Gastropoda > Stylommatophora > Helicidae > Cepaea > Cepaea nemoralis. The sequence continues at coordinate 56,688 of JACEFZ010018052.1, read as the reverse complement.
GCTATTCTAGGGTCGCGGTATTAATTGTTTTGCTTCGTGGCATCTTCCACAATTTCAGTGTTCGGTGAAAGGAAAATTACACTATCATACTTATTCATTTGATTGTGTACCATGTTTGGTCCAACCCTACTTTTTGTTTTGCTCTGAATCAGTTAACACTGACATCGGCTATTGGAACTTCCCATTGCTTATTCTGGCTAGCACTGACACACTCACGTCCTCCTCGTAATATTCATATACCGCCACTTAAGACTAGTCGTATGATGTGGGAAGTTGGCTGATAGTGTCTAGTTGAAAGGAATGTGTATCGCTGTAGAAATATCACTGGTATGGTATAGTGTTTATATGATGTTCGTCCTGTGTGCGTCTACTGTGTGGTCTATCTCGAAGCTGCCTCGTACCTGAATGAGGGTCTTTCTGTCCTTGATTCAGAACCTAAACTTTGATCGTGAGTTTCCTCGTGGACAACTCGGGTGTCTGTCACTGGCGTTTACTGTCTTACCGCTGACTAACTTTCTGCGTCCTGTCATGTATTTACGCATTTCTACCTTCTGTTTCAATTAAACTGTTGTATAATTGTCTACACTGTTTAGATCTCGTCTTTCAATCATAATTAACCCTATCTAGATTTCCGACAGTACCCCGTCAGTGTATATTTGCTGTCGTAGATTATGGGCCGCTGTTCGCAGCTCCAGTAAACGGGAAACTCCAAATGATATTTCAACATTTGAAATTTCCAATGTGTATTAATGTCAACTGAAGGGACGGACCTCTTCAGACAGCCATTTTATATGTGCATTCCGGCCTGCATGGCTTGTTGAATATTGTCAGTTTGTCTTCTCAAGAATATTTGCCCCAATATCTTTTACTTGGCGTATTCAACACAATTTTAACATTACAGAATCTAAGTCGACACCATGGACTCTTAAATTCACTTCATCATTTGAGCATGATTTCGAGTTTCCTGTTGTGACATAAGGTAAGACTTAAGCCTATAGTGTGTGTGTGTGTTGTTTTTTTTTTTTTTGCCTCAATATAAAATTCAATATCTCAGTAACCAACTGAGGGAAAATGATGAGATTTAGCATATAACCTTATCATTATGTCCACCCAACAAAAAAATTTTGTTCTGGAGATTGTACAGCAGATTTCAATGTTTGTTTATATTCAGTATATAATTTACGGCTTAGAGGTTAAGTCCATCATTTTAAAAGTATTAAAGCTTCACCAAGATACATCCGTGCTTTTTTTAAATCGTCTCGTGATTTTCGTTTTGGCACAAACTGCGCGGAGTTAAATGGTATTGTCCAGAGGTGTCTCCAATGGGGGTTCTTTCAAGACACGTGATTATATAAATAAACTAGCTGACTCGGCCCGGTTTCGCCCAGCTCCTGGCGGGGATAGATCGATCTATCTATCTATCTATCTATCTATCTATCTATCTATCTATCTATCTATCTATCTATCTATCTATCTATCTATCAACCAGTCCGCGCTATTAAATATTGATAAAAGTTACTGGAAAAATGTGAGGACCATGTGTTGAAAGAGGAAGAGGACCATTGGAGAAAGGATGGATTGAATTTTATGTAACCGAGAGCATACCTTAATCTACGTACACACTTACTGGGATATTTTGCTCCAACTATTCAGACGAATTGCAGGCCCTAAACATTACAGCATCAGCATACCTTAATCTACGTACACACTTACTGGGATATTTTGCTCCAACTATTCAGACGAATTGCAGGCCCTAAACATTACAGCATCAGCATAATGTCAATGGCAACAGTTTGTATTCCACAGTGATGAATTTTCAATTCCGCAAGCCCTCAGCGGTGACAAACAACTGTATTGAACACACACACACACACACACACACACACACACACACACACACACACACACACACACTAAACGCATTGAATACCAACAGAAGAGTAATATTGCGGTGGAAACACATATTGTGGCATAACAAGAAACGTGAGAGCAAACACGTTGTCAAACTAGGGGACAACACACGTGCATACGAATCAATCTATAAACTTCAATGAAAAGAGGACCAACATCTTGGTCGTTAAGAAGAAAGCCCACTACAGAGACACTGACAACTATTTTCATAGTGCAAAACAGGTAATCATGTTCCGTCTCTGAACGGTAAACAGCAGAGTAGACAGTCTTTCACGAAGACTCAAAGCGGGTCTGTCACCCATGTGTACGTGTGAACAAACTACACAGACAGCTGAACAGATCCTTAAAAATGGAAACATGATGACTAAATTGCGGTATCATTTCTGGTCACTCCATACGCACATTAACGCACAGCTATTTGGAAGCTTTCACGAACTCAATATAAAAAGCTAACATGAATACTTGTGTACACTTTATTAACCAGTAGCTGAAGAAACAAGAAGGAAATGAAAAATAAGGTAAGAAATATATTCCTTCTACTTTCCTGTTAATTTACAAATTATTTACCCCATGCCTCTGTAAATTCTCTGTCTTTACTAATATTACACATTGCACCCCTCTCATGATTCTCCGTGGTGAAGTGGTCAAGCCGTCTGACTCGGGCTCCGAAGGTTGTATGTTCGATTCCGGGCCGCGTCCTTCACTTCATGAGTGCATTTTTTCGAAGACTCCCGAGGGTCGTCGCTGGAGCTACGGAGTTCGTGCTTTGTGCGACGCTTTCCGAGCTGCGGAAAGAAACTGAGCCATATGGGATAAAAACTCGGTGGAATGCAGCCGACCCCGTCGACTTTTAAGCTAGTTCTTTCATTGCACCCACTCCCATACGAATCCGGATACGCCTTGTGTGTCATCTGAATTGGCGGTGCGTCCATTACTGTAAACATAAATTTGTTAGCGAGAAATCACTAGTTTTTAAGCAAAACATCAAAGAAATGTAGCCGCTTTCGATGATTTAAGTTGTTTTTGGACCTATCGAAGACATATTCCTTGGGTGGGGGTAAATATAAGACGGCTGGAAAAATATCATAACGATGCAACCGACAGTTTTCAAAATAATTGATCGCGAATGAAGGCATTCTTTGCGGGACATACTATAAGACCTTTCAGTTCTATTATCACGCTCGCTGGTCGTGGGTACGAATTTGAATCGTGGCGGATTTTTTTTTTAAATTGACCTGGCTCGCGGGTCGACCTAGTCTAAAATATTTACGAGGAAATGTGGGGGACGTAAAGTCTACTGACCTCATCACCGCTCGCAACCCAGCATAACCAGTATGATGCCACTGGTATATTAATGCATTACCTTGTAAGAGAGATGTTTCTATTCACATCATCGCTCACAACCCAGCATGATGCCTGTAGTATATTAATGCAGGACCTTGTAAGAGAGAAGTTTCTATGCTCGGTACTCACTTCTGCTACATCCGTCCTTTTTTTTTTTATTTTGTACAAATCGGACTGAGAATCGGGTTGTTCGGGTGACTCCAGTACCCGCGAGCCATGTCAGTGTTGCAGTAGTAGCACTAATCTCCATCCTCGTACTTGAGCTTGTAGATATACAGGCTCCATTCTACTCATACATGGCCTTCTCCCTGACTGTAGCTGAGATCCCTCAGCCAGATTCCACCCCCACAATGCACAGAACTGCCTCTCGAGATTTTTGTTACCATAAGATATATATCCTAGTAGCTTTAAAGAAAAAAAAGAAACATCCAGATCAACTTTTAGGTAGCTGATAATTCATAAATATATAGTATATGCAGAGGAAGTGCGCATGCTTGAACATATTGGAAGAAGAGAGGAGTGGGTCAGAATATCACTGGAAATATCAGACATGTGCAGGGCCATAATCACAATGGACCGGGAGTGTAGGGATTGGCCTGCGGGCAGCGATGGATGGGAGATGCAACAATAGATTCGCGTAAATTCACACCCAGGTGATGTAAACATGGATGGCTCTGTGCTACGAGACAAAAAGAGTGACTTGAGTTCACAGCGAAGGTTAATGGACAGTGTTTAGTGCAGGAGAGCCTGGCATATGATACCACAACATCTAGTCTGAGAATGGAGGTGGAGGAAGTTACTGCAGCGTTATGTTAGCTGAAGGACAAAAAACATACAAATGACTTGAGTGTAAGAGACTCACAGAGCATACTCCGAAGACATACTTTGTGCCAAATACAATACACAAATATCAAAGATGTGGAGCATCTGTTGGATTTTTTCCCTAGGACATGCTGGTGTGTGGTTAAACGAGCAGGCGGACAGATTGACTGGGTCTCCACTGTTGTGTGGTGTAGTGGTGCATGATAATGTGGGCGTGCAGATAAATCATCATAGACTGGAGAGAATAGTTCGTCAGGGTGTGACCGGAGGATGAGGCCTACACTCAGTACTACGAGTTAAATCCAGACGGAAACAGAATCAGGCTACTGCAGGTACTATTACCTGGTTGTTGAAATTAAGGACGGAGCGCGTTTGGCTATAACCTGAGTGCTGTGACGTCGGGTCTTGCCTCAACTCCCACACACGTTTACACAGATTACCAGAAGGTAGAGTTACTTGTATGTTTTTTACGGGATGTTGCAGTCAACTCCAGCATTTATTGGCAATTTGTTCAGGAGTTTACTATTGTTTTCTGAACGACCGACGTCACATATCATCGAATTCAGCGCGGTACCATCTGCTTCTAAATCGCCCTTCTGGATGTTGAGTTTAGACTGGATTGATGGATGTGGATACATTTGCATTTGTTCTGTGCTTGCTCTTGTCCATTCAGTGGCTGTAACAGTTAGTTAGTTAGTTAGTCGACAGATCATCCTCGTTGCACATCGAACCATTCAGTTCATAAGTGCTCGGATCCCCTCCTCAGCAAATCCCGCAGCGTGTAGTGGCTAACGACGCCAGTTCTGTGTTGGTTTATCAATCTTCTTTGGCTTCCTGCGTTGTGTTCTTGTTTGGCCACCCCTCTTTTAATTTGCTGCTCTCGCAGTCTGGCCATTGTTGTAGATTCACAGTGATCACTTGGTTCTCGCAAAAGTCTTACTTCACGTAGAGCATTCAGAATGTCAGCCTGGTCCATGGCGCGTCCGCCCTCCACAGTAGCCTCACCTGCGAGCTTGTCAGCCCGCTCATTTCCTTGTACTCCCGCATGCCCTGGCATGAAGATGAAACTAATCTTTGCCAGCCGAGACCGCTTCAGAGGCAGCAACCATTCTCTTCGGATCGACCCCTCCTCTATCCTCTTGATCATGTTCATTGAGTCGCTAAGGAAACAAGCCCTAGTGAATGTCTGTGTCTCGAGCCATGTTATTGCTTTACTTACTGCCATGACTTCCATGGTCAGGCTACTTGTGGTTTCAGTGAAAGCACCAGAGTCCTCCTTCACAATTCTCCCTCCGGCCCGAGCTGTAAAGGCCCATGAGCTTCTCACATGTCGGACGACCGACCCATCTGTGTAGATGACCGCGTCACCGTCTAGCGAATTCTCGAAAATCAACGCTTGTACTTCAGCCTCAACAGCAGCCGGATTTTCTTGTCTGCATTTTCTATCTAGTTGGATGCAAACTGAAAAGGATGTGCAGAAGTCTGTTGGCACTTGCACCCACTCCTCGCCAGGTTCTAAGTCCTCAAGTGAACACACCTGTTGAAGAATGTCTTCGGCTTGACCCATCCACGACCGTCCTCTTTTTAACCTGCTGCCCTTCACCTTCCTAATTTCACTATGCAGTGGATGTTGTGTGTTTGCGTTAATTCTGAGGTAGGCGCGTGCCCTGCAAACTTGTATTCTCTCTTCAATGGTTGGAAAATCAAGAAGGTAGCGCATCGCCCTGCATGCTGTATCTCTTGTACATCCAAGAATAATGCGCATAGCTTCATTCTGTATCCTTTCCATCCTTTCTATCTGCTTATGGCTGAGAGTCAAGATTGTCATTGCATACTCCAAAACAGACATGACCAGCCCCTCGTACAGAAGACATAGATGGCGCTGCTCACAGTTTGCTGCCGCCATCCCCCGCATCGCTGCCAAACCCCGCTTGGCCTTTGTTATAACCTGGTCTATGTGCACATTATAAGCAAGGCTTCGATCAAACCGTATCCCCAGGTAATTCATTGCCTGCGTTCTTTCCACCGTCTCTGAACACAGCATTACAGTTGGTGTTGGATTGTTGACAATATGATTATTCAACGAGAACCAAGTCACTGTTGCCTTTGTTGGGTTGACCATTGCCCCAGCTTCATCACACCAAGTACTTATGCGATTGAGTTCGGTTTGTAGTTCCACAGCAACCTCCTCTCTATCTTTACCCTGACGATACACTAAAACATCATCGGCATATGACAATGTCCTGCCAGGTCCAGTGATCTGCTCACTGGTGATTCTCACTGTGTAGGCGTTGAACAGTACCGGAGATAATGGTGATCCCTGTGGTAGGCCAGGATATATTGATGTTGGTTCCGAAGTCCAATTGCCACATCTAAAAACTACTTTCCGTTGGAAGAGAGCTGCAGCGATCCAACTAAGGAGGAATGGACTTACGTTTAGTTCAAGAAGCTGAAACATTAAAAAATCCAGTGGTACTCTGTTGTATGCGTCCTCAAGATCAATCGCTGCAGCAACGGTTTCAGTGCCTGAGTGGAAACCTCCATAGACATCATGGGCAAAGACTGCTGCATTGGTCCAGGTTTCTCGTTTTGGACGGTACCCACCAAGGGTAGGTGGGGAAACACCTTGCCTCTCTAGTTGGCTTGATATTTTCCTGGCAATTACCTTCTCCAGCAGCTTGCCTATTGTATTCTGCATGGTTATAATTCGATATCCCTGAATTTTTTTGTGGTCTTTTTCAGGCTTCGGCAAGGGAATCAGATAGCTGTGTAACCATTCATCCTTGAGACTACTTCAAATATTTAATTCATTATTTTTTCTCCTCTACAGATAAAAGAAGAATATCTCTAGAGAAATCAACACTGAGGGTTTATCTCGAGAGATCAACAGCGAGAATCTATCTGTCTAGCAAGATGGACAGAAAGAATGATCTGTTTGGCAGCACGGAAAGCAAGAATAATCTGTCTAGCAGCACAGACAGCGAGAATGATCTCTCTAGCAGCAGAAATAGGGAGATGTATCTGTCTATCACGAGGGAGATGGAGAGTGATCTGTCTAGCAGCACAGACAGCGAGAATGATCTCCCTAGTAGGAGGGATAGGGAGATGTATCTGTCTAGCAGGAGGCACAGAGAGATGTATCTGTCTAGCAGCAGGAATAGGGAGATTTATCTGTCTATCAGGAGGGAGATGGGGAGTGATCTGTCTAGCAGCACAGACAGCGAGAATGATCTCCCTAGTAGGAGGGATAGGGAGATGTATCTGTCTAGCAGGAGGCACAGAGAGATGTATCTGTCTAGCAGGAGGGATAGGGAGATGTATCTGTCTAGCAGGAGGGATAGGGAGATGTATCTGTCTAGCACGAGGGATAGGGAGAGGGATCTGTCTAGCAGGAGGGATAGGGAGATGTATCTGTCTAGCAGGAGGGATTGGGAGAGGGATCTGACTAGCTGGAGGCACAGAGAGAGTGATCTGTCCAGCAGCATAGACATGGAGGATTATCTGTTTTGTGGGAAAGACAAGGAGAATTATCTGACTCACAGGAAGAACAGAGGTAACTATTTATCCAAAACGATGAACAAACAGGAGATATCAATGGAGACACACAATGAGGCATCATCATTGGAAACCGATAACGAAACTCAACCGATGATACACAGTGAGGCATCATCATTGGAAACAGATAACCAAACTCTACTGGTAACACACAATGAGGCATTATCATTGGAAACAGATAACCAAACTTTGCCGACGACACACAACGAGGCATTATCATTGGAAACAGATAACCAAACTCTGCCGATGATACACAATGAGGCATCATTATTGGAAACAGAAAACCAAACTCCACCGATGATAGACAACGAGGCATCATTATTGGAAACAGATAACCAAACTCTGCTGATGACACACAATGAGGCATCATCATTGGAAACAGATAACCAATCTCCACCGATGACACACAACGAGGTATCATCATTGGAAACAGATAACCAAACTCTGCTGATGACACACAATGAGGCATCATCATTGGAAACAGATAACAAAACTCCACGTAGAGATGCAAGTAGCGGGGATCCATGTTTGAACTCTTGCGGCAAGCACTCAAGTACCACCAGAGTATTGGGTAAGTTTGTTTCAATAGAAAGTATAGATTAGATGTGACAAATTTTATGGTTAGTGTTCAAATGAAGCTGTGTTTTGTAAGCAATAGAATTGCAGTTCATGACTACCACAAAGTGATGGAAATTTCATGTATGGCCTGAGGATCCTTCTTTGTTCTTATTCTAGATGAGTACACCACACCAGACTATATACCTCCTTAAACCAGAGGGCAATGTGTCTGACTTCGGAACGTGTGTTTGTGTCAGGTTTGTTTGTTTTAGACATCCAATGAAGTCAGGTCATATTCAGATATGACTGAGCTACCGTACGACAGTATACAGTACTATCTGCTTTCTGTTAACCCTAAATTTGGGCGGCGCTCACCAAATCCGACACCTCACATTGTACCAACGGTTTCGGAGGAAGAAGCGCAAGTGAGAGGGTACAAGCCTTACTCTAGTGTGAGAAAATGCAACCTACTTACTAAATGTCATGGAATGCCAGACCAGGCCCTAAGCCTTGGTTGGCAACTGGTCTAGGATCGAAGCTCTAACAGCAGCCTGTGCAGCTTGTCTTCTTGCAGACGTATTGATGTTACCTTTCCTCTGGAGTAAACTAGGGAGGCCGAGAGAGGGATCATGCTGCGTGGTCAACACATGGTCTCTAAATTCGCACAGGTTTTGAGCTGTGCAGACGTGTAACTCCATTTTACAAACTGTCGTCCATCAAAACACAAGGAGTAGTATGTCAGGAGGTATTCAGGTAGTATTGCTCCATAATATTTTTACTATACGCAGGGTATAGCTCCGCATAGAAAGCGGAGAAAAAGCGGCCCGCAAGTGACCTTTGACCTGTCAAGGGATGCAACCCATGAATAAATAATCGAACGTTGTTTTGCACTGTTACTTCCCTTTTTGTGTTTCTTGGGTCACTTCCGGTTGTCGTTATAACTACTTCCGACTGACTTCCGGGGCACACGGGCGGGCGGCGGCGGTGGTGGTGATGGGTTCGAGTCCCAGTGTGTGTGTGGGGGGGGGGCGGTGCGGTGTGCGCGAGCTCCAGTCATATCGATCCCCTTCGATGAGGGAGATCGAAGTCAAATATGACAGAAATTGATTTATTTCATCTCTCGAGGTAACCCGAGAACCCATCTTTTTGGATTGCATTAATAAACTTTTGCAAGCTTCAGCAGAAGTCCCGACCCCATGTATAACCTTTAGGCCTTTGATGAAGATCTGGTTTATGAATATACCAGACAAAGAAAATTTTATTAACAATTAACCCTTACACATGTAATAACGCCAAAATTTCTTGTATGTATACTAGAGAATAGGTACATCGATATATAACTCTAATACCCGTTTAAAATAAGCCATAAGTTCCCGAGATATACATTAAAATATGTAATATTATTAAACATCAAAATTATACCCCTTAATTATAAAAATATTCCAAGGGAAATAAATCGGAGCCCTTGGCTCAAAGCAGAATTGTTTCCCATTTTAAGTGCTGACCTCCCTTGAATGTCTGTTTACCTACGCGACCAGGTAAAGAAACCTGCGCCACCAGGTAAAGAGCACACACAATAGACAGCGACCACGAGATTTTCCGATACCGGTCAAGCATATCGCTTCACCCAGCACACAGAAAAATACAATGACCAGCGACGACCGTACGAGATTAAACGATACCAGTCAAGCATAGCGCTTCACCGACCACAGCCGAGGGGTATCACAATAGCCGCGGCCAACATTTACTGATAACCGCTAGATAAGAACCTGAAGGTAATTACCATTGACGACTAGGCGAGCTATGGTCAAATATGCAGTGCAAATATGTATTTTCTATTTGCTGTAAATATATATCTCTCTCTCTCTCTCTCTCTCTCTCTCTCTCTCTCTCTCTCTCTCTCTCTCTCTCTCTCTCTCCTTCCTCTCTCTCTCTCTCTCTCTCTCTCTCTCTCTCTCTCTCTCTCTCTCCCTCTCTCTCTCTCATGAAATAATACTGAATACGTGTGTGCGTGCGTGGGTGTACTGTTGAGTATGTGTGTGTGTGTGTGTGTGTGTGTGTGTGTGTGTGTGTGTGTGTGTGTGTGTGTGTGTGTGTGTGTGCTATTAATTACAGGACATCACAGTCAACCTCAACATTCTTTGGAGTTTCTTGTGTGCTGGGCAAGTTTGTAATTGTCATTATATACAAACGAAAGTCAGGTGCACGTGTGTGTGTATGCGTGTGTGCCTGCGTGGGTGTGCTATCAATTGCAGGACATCGCAGTCAACCTCAGTATTCTACGGAGTGTCTGACTTCCTGGGGCAAGGTTTGCCATTATCATTATGGACGAACGACAATCATGTCACGTGTGTGTGTGTGTGTGTGTGTGTGTGTGTGTGTGTGTGTGTGTGTGTGGGTGGGTGGGTGTGCTATCAATTACAGGACGTCGCATGCAGCCCCAACATTAATTGATTGGTCGTGTGCCACCATGATGTACCATGTTATTTCACGACCAAAGCGTGGGTGTACTGTCGGGTGAGCGTGTGTGTGTGTGTCCTATCAATTACAGGACGTCGCAGTCAACCCCAACATTGTTTATGCAATGCATTTACAGAACGTTCAGACAACCCCAACATTGATTGATACGCGTGGACCATCAGGACATCTGTGCACATGTGTGTGCGCATGTAGGCGTGTGTGCGTGCGTGGGTGTGCTATCAATCACAGGACATCACAGTCAACCTCAACATTCTTTGGATTGTCAACTGACCCCGGGCAAGTTTGCGCTTCTCTTTTTGAATTAACACCAATCAGGTCAGGGGCGTATGAAGAGGGTGTATCAACACCTAGTTGTCTATCTATTACAGGACGTCACAGTCTGTCCCAACATTCTTTATACAATGCATTTACAAGACGTTGCAAACAGCACCAACATTGATTGATGTCTGTGTACCATCAGACATCTGTGTGTGTGTGAGCGCACATCCGTGCGTGAGTGTTTGCGTGCGTGCGCGCGCGCATGTACGTGCGCGCGCATGTGCACGTTCGTAGAAAACTTCAATATTTAGGGAGTGGCTGTGGAGTGGGTGTAGAAGAGGTTTGCTGGTAGTAAAAAGATGGGTTGATCAAGAGGCGCTGTGGGGGAAATACGTGCGTGAGTTTTGTGCTTGCGTGCGCGCGCATGTGCGCACTCGTAGGAAACTTCAATAATGGGTGTCAGCTCTCAACCAAAACTAGCCCTCGTACTATAGTTGTGTCTGTCTATTATATACTACAGCCAAGTTGTAATGGATTGCATTTACACGACGTCGCAGTCAGGCCTAGCATTCATGCTTCTTGGGCAAGCGTGCCGTTATCTTTCTGACCAACCGGTACCCATGATCATCTGTAGTGTCTGTCACCAAGATTACAAGCATCAGCATCACCCAGCTCCATCAACAAAATCACTATCATCAGCATCATCAACAGCAGCATCATCAGCAGCTGAAGGTGACTCACCACAGGGCTATGCCGGCGGAGTGAACGTACGTGAACGTGTTCAGACATGTCTTTGGGGAAAACTGGTGGTTGACTCAGAGCGTACTGACAACATAACGATACAACCGATCAAATATGGTGCTGCTTCCAAGCATATGTCTAAGGTATACAATCGAAACACGTGACTAAAACCAATTAAAGATGGCGTCGCACTCGATGACATATGTAAGTCTACAACCTCGTGACTAAAACCGATCAAAGATGGCGCTGTAGCCGGTCTCATGCCTTATGGGATACATCCGAAACACGTGACTAATGGTCAAAGATGGACTCGCATCCGGTCACATGGTCAGACAATATTCTGCTGAGTCATTCTACGTAAGCAAATACCGTGTATAAGACGACTAGCATTCGTCGAATAGAAGTACCGGGCTCAGTGAACACCAACCAGCTCACAATGTTACAACTCGCTAATGGTAAGTTGGTTTATTGATAAAGCTTTCACATTTTCGCTGTGTTTCTCCTAACAATACTAGTATAAGTCACGGGATATATGGTGCTAGACGCCTATATCTGAAGAGACAAGCCATTTATTCGTATAGTACTGTAGGGTGGGTTGACATGGATTAGAGCTGGCATTCGAACTTTTGAACCACACCACTATAGTGGTACCTTAATAATATAAGTAGTATTGTGTACTCGTAGGGGAAGGTGAAAGTGGACCGAAGGGTCCATATACCCATTATCAATAGAAATATATGAACTGTGTAACAGAAAGTGCCTATAAGATCCCTAGCTATTATCTGTAATATCCATGTCTATAACGCTGATAAAGTACCCTATTCTTATTTGTTCTACAGATACCGAGGCCCATGAATACCTAATTAGCAAACTGTGGAGCATACTAAGAGCTGAACCAGACAGTTATTGCATGGCGTGTCTTAATGTCCCACAAAATCAAGAAGCCGAAAATCCATTCAGTCATTCTTGTGATTATGGTGAGGGTGGTAGTTTTGCAGATCTAGTAACGGTTCGATTGCGGGATGTACTACAACAGAACTTCACTAACCAAGAAATAATCACATTAAGCCTGAATAGAATTGAGGAGTGCATCCTCGACTATAATCAACAAAAGGATACTCCAGAACCAAACTCACCAAAACTCGATCGAACAGCATCACCAACATCCTTAACCTTTAGTCAGTCCACACTAGCAGACGAGTATTAAAACACCTACATAAAAAACAAAATCCCTGTAATATACTTACAGTCCTGTCTTTAATACCTGACCAGTCAGCAATACGAAGAAAACTACAGTGGATGTGAGGAGACTGCGTATGTATATCACTGGTACTCTGACTTCACAGACTGTAGCTCACAGTGACTACCACGCAAGTAACACGACGCCCTCTATAATATCTATTTCATCATGTTGAGAGGTCAGGAAGCGACCATGACCCGCATTCCGCAACCCAACTTAAACATACAACGGGTCAACGAGTGGGTAGTAGAGCGCTTAGTCGCGCCATACGGACAGCCGCGTCAGCGTAATCTAAACCGCTTGACCTAAGAAACTGGCTGAAACCGGTTTTACACGTGGTTCAAAAACTAGTATATAAACCCGAGGCTGGTAATACTCAACCATTGCGATCAGAAGATGACTACACACATCAAGACTGTGCCTGCTAACTGGGTCTATATGATTCGTAGTGGTGAGACTTTTAGACCAGTGGGCGGTAGTGATAAGGCCGTGTATGTCTCATCCTACAGAGGCACGACGACGTTACACATCCGAAGATTTTACGGTGAAGCCGACCAGAAATTCCCGACTAAGACGGGTATGACACTTACTCGACAAGAATATGAACAGATGAGCGCCATGCATCTCGAGATCCTAGCTGACTTTGACAGACTCAACCAAGTTAACCAAGCCAGTAACGAAATCAAACAAGGTACTAACAGAGACAAACAAGTCAGTAACCAAAACATTCAAGTCAGTGCTCATGTCAAACAAGACACTACCAGAACCAATCAAGACCAAAACACTCAAGTCAGTACTCAAGTTAAACAAGGAACTAACCGAAACCACCAAGTAGACTCATACTATACCGCCATTTTTCAACCCAGCTACAGTCAGATGTATGATGACCCCACCAACCAGATGTGTGATGAGTCCAATAGCCAGCTGTTTGATGTGCATCAAGACACCAATCGAAGCAAACAAGTCCAGCACACTCAAACCAGTACTCAAGTCAAACAGGGTACTAAACGAAGCCACCAAGTAGACGCATACTATACCACCAGTTATCAACCCAACTACAGTCAGATCTGTGATGACCCCAGCAACCAGATAGGTGAAGAGCCCAATAGTCAGATTTTTGATATGCCCAACACTCAGATGAATGATGGCCCGATTGTCTACAATACTCAGATGTCAGCCCACCAATCAGGAGACCAGCCTTACGACTACATACCAAGTGACCTATACATACCAGACTACCAGCCGGAAAAACCAACCTACTCAGACAGTGGTGTGAAGAAACCCAGAAACAACATACAGTGTGTATAGCTCTGTATGTGAAAATAAAATGATGTGATGATACTATGTACACCACCTCATATCACATCATCCATTTCGTATAATAACATTATACATTTTTATTCTTGAAAAATGTACTGAAATACTGTAAAATGTACTGAACTACTGTAAAATAAACAGGTCTATATTATAATTATGTCTTGGTTGTTGAATTTTTTTTTTTTTTAGTGTTTACGGTGTATATAGTTGTCATGTTATGAGAGACTGAAGGGCAAAAATGTTGGTCAAGTAATAAAATTTGTTGGCCAAAAGGGAAAAATTTTGACTACATTTCAACCATATTTATAAAACACTCACCCAATCTTATGAAAAGTAGGCAAATTTGTTAACCAAATGTGAAAAAGTTAGCTGAATTTCAAACCAAACTTATAAAAATCTCAGTCAAACACATGAAAAGTAGGAAAATTTGTTAACCAATCATGAAAAGTTTGGTCAACGTTCACCCCAACTTATGACAAGTGGGAAAGTTTGTTGTCCAGGGGGGAAAAGTTTGACCAAATTTCACCCAAACTTATGAAAAGTAGGAAACTTTGTTAACAAAATGGCAAAAAAAAAAAGCTTCGCCAAGTAAGAAAATGTGTTAACCAAATGTGAAAAGGTTAGCCGAATTTCAAACCAAACTTATAAAAATCTCAGTCAAACATATGAAAAGTAGAAAAATTTGTCAATCAAAGTGAAACATTTTGGTCACATTTCAACCAAACTTATAGAAATCTCAGTCAAACGCATGAAAAGTAGGAACATTTGTTAACCAAATGTGAAAAAGTTAGCCGAATTTCAAACCAAACTTATAAACAGCTCAGTCAAACACATGAAAAGTAGGAAAATTTTTTAACCAATCATGAAAAGTTTGGTCAACTTTCACCCCAACTTATGAAAAGTGTGAAATTTTGTTGTCCAGAGGGGAAAAGTTTGACCAAATTTCACCCAAACTTATGAAGAGTAGGAAATTTTGTTAACCAAATGTGAAAAGGTTAGCCGAATTTCAAACCAAACTTATAAAAAGCTCAGTCAAACATATGAAAAGTAGGAAATATTTGTTAACCAAACGTGAAAAGTTTGGCCAACTGTCACCCAAACTTATGAAAAGAGGGAGATTTTATTGTCCAGAGGTGAAATGTTTGACCAAATTTCACCCAGTAGGAAACTTTGTTAACCAAATGGCAAAAAATCTAGGCCACTTAAGAAAATTTGTTAAACAGAGGGGGAAATTTTGGCTACATTTCACTCAGACTTATAAAAAACTCACCCAATCTTATGAAAAGTAGGAAAGTTTGTTTAACAAATGTGAAAAGATTAGCCGAATTTCAAACCAAACTTATAAAAATCTCAGTCAAACATATGAAAAGTAGGAAAATATATGTTAACCAAACGTGAAAAGTTTGGCCAACTGTCACCCAAACTTATGAAATGTAGGAAACTGTGTTAACCAAATGGTAAAAACCTTGGCCAAGTAAGAAAATGTGTTAACCAAAGGTGAAAACCAAATTTCAAACAAAACTCATAAAAACAAGGAAACTTTGTTAACCAAATGTGAAAAGTTTGACCAAAGTTCAGCGAAACTTATAAGATATTCGCCTGTCCCCTATGCAAACAACAGCTGTATTTCAGAAAATTAAACGTATCTTATGTAATAAGACACTATAATTGAAGGAACAAAATAAAATTTCAACAATAAAATTGTACAAAAAATTAACAATTAAATTTCTCTTTATGTTTCCAACTTGAATGTTTCATGTAGAAATTTAATTGTTAATTTTTTGTACAATTTTATTGTTGAAATTTTATCAATTTGGTCAAACATTTCACCTCTGGACAATAAAATCTCCCTCTTTTCATAAGTTTGGGTGACACTTGGCCAAACTTTTCACGTTTGGTTAACAAATATTTCCTACTTTTCATATGTTTGACTGAGCTTTTTATAAGTTTGGTTTGAAATTCGACTAACCTTTTCACATTTGCTTAACAAATTTTCCTACTTTTCATGTGTTTGACTGAGCTGTTTATAAGTTTGGTTTGAAATTCGGCTAACTTTTTCACATTTGGTTAACAAATGTTCCTACTTTTCATGCGTTTGACTGGGACTTCTATAAGTTTGGTTGAAATGTGACCAAAATGTTTCACTTTGATTGACAAATCAAACATTTCACCTCTGGACAATAAAATCTCCCTCTTTTCATAAGTTTGGGTGACACTTGGCCAAACTTTTCACGTTTGGTTAACAAATATTTCCTACTTTTCATATGTTTGACTGAGCTTTTTATAAGTTTGGTTTGAAATTCGGCTAACCTTTTCACATTTGGTTAACAAAATTTCCTACTTTTCATAAGTTTGGGTGAAATTTGGTCAAACTTTTCCCCTATGGACAACAAAATTTCACACTTTTCATAAGTTGGGGTGAAAGTTGACCAAACTTTTCATGATTGGTTAACAAATTTTCCTACTTTTCATGTGTTTGACTGAGCTGTTTATAAGTTTAGTTTGAAATTCGGCTAACTTTTTCACATTTGGTTAACAAATGTTCCTATTTTTCATGCGTTTGACTTGGACTTCTATAAGTTTGGTTGAAATGTGACCAAAATGTTTCACTTTGATTGACAAATTTTCCTACTTTTCATATGTTTGACTGAGATTTTTATAAGTTTGGTTTGAAATTTGGCTAACCTTTTCACATTTGGTTAACACATTTTCTTACTTGGCCAAGCTTTTTTTTTTTGCCATTTTGTTAACAAAGTTTCCTACTTTTCATAAGTTTGGGTGAAATTTGGTCAAACTTTTCCCCTCTGGACAACAAACTTTCCCACTTGTCATAAGTTGGGGTGAAAGTTGACCAAACTTTTCATGATTGGTTAACAAATGTTCCTACTTTTCATGTGTTTGACTGAGATTTTTATAAGTTTGGTTTGAAATTCAGCTAACTTTTTCACATTAGGTTAACAACTTTGCCTACTCTTCATAAGATTGGGTGAGTGTTTTATAAATATGGTTGAAATGTAGTCAAAATTTTTCCCTTTTGGCTAACAAATTTTATTACTTGACCAACATTTTTGCCCTTCAGTCTCTCATAACATGACAACTATATACACCGTAAACACTAAAAAAAAATAAATTCAACAACCAAGACATAATTATAATATAGACCTGTTTATTTTACAGTAGTTCAGTACATTTTACAGTATTTCAGTACATTTTTCAAGAATAAAAATGTATAATGTCATTATACGAAATGGATGATGTGATATGAGGTGGTGTACATAGTATCATCACATCATTTTATTTTCACATACAGAGCTATACACACTGTATGTTGTTTCTGGGTTTCTTCACACCACTGTCTGAGTAGGTTGGTTTTTCCGGCTGGTAGTCTGGTATGTATAGGTCACTTGGTATGTAGTCGTAAGGCTGGTTTCCTGATTGGTGGGCTGACATCTGAGTATTGTAGACAATCGGGCCATCATTCATCTGAGTGTTGGGCATATCAAAAATCTGACTATTGGGCTCTTCACCTATCTGGTTGCTGGGGTCATTACAGATCTGACTGTAGTTGGGTTGATAACTGGTGGTATAGTATGCGTCTACTTGGTGGCTTCGTTTAGTACCCTGTTTGACTTGAGTACTGGTTTGAGTGTGTTGGACTTGTTTGCTTCGATTGGTGTCTTGATGCACATCAAACAGCTGGCTATTGGACTCATCACACATCTGGTTGGTGGGGTCATCATACATCTGACTGTAGCTGGGTTGAAAAATGGCGGTATAGTATGCGTCTACTTGGTGGTTTCGGTTAGTTCCTTGTTTAATTTGAGTACTGACTTGAGTGTTTTGGTCTTGATTGGTTCTGGTAGTGTCTTGTATGACATGAGCACTGACTTGAATGTTTTGGTTACTGACTTGTTTGTCTCTGTTAGTACCTTGTTTGATTTCGTTACTGGCTTGGTTAACTTGGTTGAGTCTGTCAAAGTCAGCTAGGATCTCGAGATGCATGGCGCTCATCTGTTCATATTCTTGTCGAGTAAGTGTCATACCCGTCTTAGTCGGGAATTTCTGGTCGGCTTCACCGTAAAATCTTCGGATGTGTAACGTGGTCGTTCCTCTGTAGGATGAGACATACACGGCCTTATCACCACAGCCCACTGGTCTAATAGTCTCACCACTACGAGTCATATAGACCCAGTTAGCAGGCACAGTCTTGATGTGTGTAGTCATCTTCTGATCGCAATGGTTGAGTATTACCAGCCTCGGGTTTATATACTAGTTTTTGAACCACGTGTAAAACCGGTTTCAGCCAGTTTCTTAGGTCAAGCGGTTTAGATTACGCTGACGCGGCTGTCCGTATGGCGCGACTAAGCGCTCTACTACCCACTCGTTGACCCGTTGTATGTTTAAGTTGGGTTGCGGAATGCGGGTCATGGTCGCTTCCTGACCTCTCAACATGATGAAATAGATATTATAGAGGGCGTCGTGTTACTTGCGTGGTAGTCACTGTGAGCTACAGTCTGTGAAGTCAGAGTACCAGTGATATACATACGCAGTCTCCTCACACCCACTGTAGTTTTCTTCGTATTGCTGACTGGTCAGGTATTAAAGACAGGACTGTAAGTATATTACAGGGATTTTGTTTTTTATGTAGGTGTTTTAATACTCGTCTGCTAGTGTGGACTGACTAAAGGTTAAGGATGTTGGTGATGCTGTTCGATCGAGTTTTGGTGAGTTTGGTTCTGGAGTATCCTGTTGTTGATTATAGTCCAGGATGCACTCCTCAATTCTATTCAGGCTTAATGTGATTATTTCTTGTTTAGTGAAGTTCTGTTGTAGTACATCCCGCAATCGAACCGTTACTTGATCTGCCAAACTACCACCCTCACCATAGTCACAAGAATGACTGAATGGATTTTCGGCTTCTTGATTTTGTGGGACATTAAGACACGCCATGCAATAACTGTCTGGTTCAGCTCTTAGTATGCTCCACAGTTTGCTAATTACGTATTCATGGGCCTCGGTGTCTGTAGAACAAATACGAATAGGGTACTTTATCAGCGTTATAGACATGGATATTACAGATAATAGCTAGGGATCTTATAGGCACTTTCTGTTACACAGTTCATATATTTCTATTGATAATGGGTATATGGACCCTTCGGTCCACTTTCACCTTCCCCTACGAGTACACAATACTACTTATATTATTAAGGTACCACTATAGTGGTGTGTTCAAAAGTTCGAATGCCAGCTCTAATCCATGTCAACCCACCCTACAGTACTATACGAATAAATGGCTTGTCTCTTCAGATATAGGCGTCTAGCACCATATATCCCGTGACTTATACTAGTATTGTTAGGAGAAACACAGCGAAAATGTGAAAGCTTTATCAATAAACCAACTTACCATTAGCGAGTTGTAACATTGTGAGCTGGTTGGTGTTCACTGAGCCCGGTACTTCTATTCGACGAATGCTAGTCGTCTTATGCACGGTATTTGCTTACGTAGAATGACTCAGCAGAATATTGTCTGACCATGTGACCGGATGCGAGTCCATCTTTGACCATTAGTCACGTGTTTCGGATGTATCCCATAAGGCATGAGACCGGCTACAGCGCCATCTTTGATCGGTTTTAGTCACGCGGTTGTAGACTTACATATGTCATCGAGTGCGACGCCATCTTTAACTGGTTTTAGTCACGTGTTTCGATTGTATACCTTAGACATATGCTTGGAAGCAGCACCATATTTGATCGGTTGTATCGTTATGTTGTCAGTACGCTCTGAGTCAACCACCAGTTTTCCCCAAAGACATGTCTGAATACGTTCACGTACGTTCACTCCGCCGGCATAGCCCTGTGGTGAGTCACCTTCAGCTGCTGATGATGCTGCTGTTGGTGATGCTGATGATAGTGATTTTGTTGATGGAGCTGGGTGATGCTGATGCTTGTAATCTTGGTGACAGACACTACAGATGATCATGGGTACCGGTTGGTCAGAAAGATATCGGCACGCTTGCCCAAGAAGCATGAATGCTAGGCCTGACTGCGACGTCGTGTAAATGCAATCCATTACAACTTGGCTGTAGTATATAATAGACAGACACAACTATAGTACGAGGGCTAATTTTGATTGAGAGCTGACACCCATTATTGAAGTTTCCTACGAGTGCGCACATGCGCGCGCACGCAAGCACAAAACTCACGCACGTATTTCCCCCCCCCCCCCCCCACAGCGCCTCTTGATCAACCCATCTTTTTACTACCAGCAAACCTCTTCTACACCCACTCCACAGCCACTCCCCAAATATTGAAGTTTTCCTACGATCGCGCACATGCGCGCGCACGTACATGCGCGCGCGCACGCACGCAAACACTCACGCACGGATGCGCGCTCACACACACACAGATGTCCTGATGGTACACAGACATCAATCAATGTTGGTGCTGTTTGCAACGCCTTGTAAATGCATTGTATAAAGAATGTTGGGACAGACTGTGACGTCCTGTAATAGATAGACAATTAGGTGTTGATACACCCTCTTCATACGCCCCTGACCTGATTGGTGTTAATTCAAAAAGAGAAGCGCAAACTTGCCCGGGGTCAGTTGACAATCCAAAGAATGTTGAGGTTGACTGTGATGTCCTGTGATTGATAGCACACCCACGCACGCACACACGCCTACATGCGCGCACACATGTGCACAGATGTCCTGATGGTCCACGCGTATCAATCAATGTTGGTGTTGTCTGAACGTTCTGTAAATGCATTGCATAAACAATGTTGGGGTTGACTGCGACGTCCTGTAATTGATAGGACACACACACACACACACACACGCTCACCCGACAGTACACCCACGCTTTGGTCGTGAAATAACATGGTACATCATGGTGGCATACGACCAATCAATCAATGTTGGGGCTGCATGCGACGTCCTGTAATTGATAGCACACACACACACACACACACACATACACACACACACGTGACATGATTGTCGTTGTCAAAGACTGAAACATATAGGTCTGAGGTGTGCCTCAAGATAGAAGACCACCGGGAAGAGTGGTCAACCTCAAGTAGATCAGAGGTAACACAGTGCCCCGATATAAGGGCAGGGTAGGTGATAGAAAGGGGGACTATTAACTAGTTCTCTCATGAGACACGGAGGCGTCGACCAGATAGTTAGCACTCTGGTCACGACAGAATCACGCCTACGTGATAGCCACGATTGCCACTCAATAGGAGATCGGCTAATATAAGCGTGCTGAGTGTAACGGCACGCAAAAGCCGAAGGACGCAACAAGGTCCTTCCGCGTGCTGTGTAGCCACGCGAGGAGGAAAGTCAGACTGGGGACTGACTTGGTAGCGAGCACATCGTTTAGTGTCGATAGGAGTTTTTGTGTAGCCAAATAGATAGAGATTAGCAATAGGGTTAGGAAACTAGTGATAGGCAATTCTGTGGCTTTGTGTGTGATTTGATAGCGACTGTTTTGTAAATGTAAAGAGCCAACGGCAATAAAATGTATCATTCATTTCCTCTCACACGACTTGCAAGTTTCTTGTGTGGTGTGGGAGAAGTAATACTATGATGCCTGAAACATTGGTTGTTGACAGGCGAGGATTAATGTGGTGTCAGAAGTGTGGCTTGGACAAATGTTCAAGCTATTACACTTACCCACGGCTCTAGACTAAGGTTACTAGTAGTGAATTATAAGGTTTAATTTGTGTCAGTGACTGATGACGTGTGCAGACTAGAACGAAGTTGCGAGCTAAGCTGTGCCTATCGTGACGAAATAATGCTTATTTGTGTTTATTAGAATATTATATACTTAAATCATGTGTTCTTCGAAGTTGTAAGTATTGATATTATTATTTTCCTTCATTTATTTATGTAATTACTTATTTGTTTATGAATAATTATCAAAGATGATTCATGGCGGAGCGATACACATGCCAGCAACATTATCGATTTTTGCAAGCTAAAAATAGCGCTGCGCCTCTGACGTATTACAATTGACAAGCAGTTGTTATACGCCATTAGCATTCAGCATCTGATTGTTTACAAATCGCCAAGCTGCTGCCCGCCTGAATCTGTGCTTTATATTAACTATTATTTGTTTATTTAAGTTAGTAATGAATATATTTATTTATTTACACATTATTATTATTTTTTTTATTTATTTAAAAGCAGTTATTGAATTTTTTTTCGTACTTTTTCTATTTGTTTACCGTCGCGATGGCACTACTTTTGGCTATGCAAATTAGACTTGGTCTGCACAACACTTCCATAGATTAAACTAGGTTAGTAACGAAAGGCATAAAACGTTAGAACGAAGACAGGACATTGACATTAAATATTAAGTAAACTATATTCTGTTTGTTCGTGGGCATGTCATTGTGATTGTACCAAATTGTCGAGAATTTATTTGTCGTTTACAATTTGTTAATTGTTGCTGCTCTGTGAACCAGGGTGAACAACAGCTGGTTAGAAAACTCGTGTGTATACCGAAGTGCCAAACGAGGTGACCTGTGTTGCCGAATTGTGGTTCCTGATTCTCGGGAACATTAAGATGAGCATACTCAACATATTTGGCATGCAATGTGATTAATAATGCATCTCTTTTTCAGCTTGTGATGCATTAGCATATTTTTGTGCTCTCTTTTTCAGGATAAAATTTTCCAGGTTATAAACAAAGAGTACAATTTGTAGTGCTCAGATAATAAGAAACATAACACATCAAAGATAAATAAGTGATTAAAAAGTTCAGTGCGGGTCAACGCTAGCTAATTACCCAACAACATGGCTACTTTAGCTGATTTCGTAAAAGCAGGTAAAGAGTTACAATACACAGGTAAGGAGCTAGAACAATATGCTGATCAAAAATTTAAAGAAGCAAAAGATGCAGAGAGAGACGAACGGGCACGAGAAAGACAACACCAGATAGAACTAGCTGAGATAACAAACAAAAGAAATAGAGATTAAACATAAAGAATTAGAATTAAAACAGAAGCAGTTAGAACATGATAAGGAGATTAAGCTAAAGCAATTAGATCAGGAGAAAGAATTAAAACAAAAGAATTAGATCTAAAGCAAAAAGAGATAGATGAAATGGCAAGAGTTAAGGAAAAACAAATACAAGTGGAATCAGAGACACAGTTAAAGATGAAAGGTATGGATGTAGACTCACACGCAGAGATCTCTGCTACTAAATTAAAAAGTCAACAAGAAGAAAATAAGTTCAACAAATACAAAAATATTATCAAACCATATTGTAAAGAAGATTCCATATCAGCCTGGACAGAAAATGTCGAGTATCAGTTTAAATACCACCAAGTTCCAATAGAAATGTGGGCTATGATTTATATGAAAAACCTGAGTGGTGAGCCCCTTAAAGTGATAGAATCAATACCAACTGATCTTAGATCTAACTATCAGTACATCCATGATAGGATGATGCAACATTTTTTACTTGATGCCCCTGGGTATCAGGTTCAGTTCTCAAATTTAAAACCAAAACCTAGTGAGACTTTCATTGATTACGTCTCAAATGTTCAGAGTGTACTAGATAGGTGGCTTAAAGCAGCTAACATAGGAAAAGACTTTGACAGACTTAAAAATTTAATAGCCATGGATAAAGTCATATCCACTATACCATCTCCTTTTGCTAAATTTCTGCAGAAGTCAGACATTGAGACCATAGAGCAATTTGAAAAGAAAGGCTCTGCATATTTTTCCTCAAAGAGAGATATTTTTAAGACTTCAAATGACTCTGAAATAGTTTCTTTTGTAAAAGACCAACCTAAAAACTATCAGAGTAATAGAAAACCATTTCATAAAGTCGACAAGAAAGATAGGAAAGTTTCAAAATGTATCTACTGTCAACTTTTGCATGACACTTATTCTATGTGTGACAAATCGCCAAACTATCCGGCACATCTTGAAAATGTTATTAAGAAGCAACAAAACAAGAGATCTGCATACAGGCGTGCAATCAAATGCTTCTTTTGTTCCAGCTACGGCCATTATTCAAATAAGTGCCTGGGCCGCCAACGTATGAAAGCCAACAATGCTATTTTGATTGATACATCTTCTGATAGTGGTAGTGAGACTGAGTGTGAAGTTGAAAATGAATTACCTGTTAACCAATCTGAAGATGTGTGTTGTGTAAACGATATGTTGAGCTTTGACAATTGTGACCAATGTCACCAATTTCATGCAGACGGCAAACTTACATGTGGGCATATTGTAACATCCTCCTTAGAGAATGCAAATGCAGTTATAGCCTCCAGAGGCAATCTATTGTTTCACTCTGCAATGGTCAATGAGAAGCCATGCCGATGTTTGCTTGACAGTGGGAGCTCTATTATAGGTGTGAAAAAGGAACTTGTTAATCCAAAGGATTATACTGGTGACTCTGTAAAATGCCGTACTTTTTCTGGTAACATAGAAACCTATCCTCTGGCAAGAGCCCGTATAAACACCCCGTTCCTTTCTGGTACCTTTACTTGTGCAATACTAGACAACCCTTGTACTGATTTAATTCTTGGGTGTCTACCCCAGCTAAGGCACTGTACAGATGAAGAAATATCTGTCTGGGAGGAGAAGAATGGTTTCACTCCAGTGAACAGTGCAGATATCATCAAACATCACAGTCCTAACAAAAGTGCTAGACCCATAACACTTGAAACTGATCAAGACGTAATGGTGCTACTACCAGACAAGCATAATAAAATGGTAACTTCATGGCAAGGGCCTTTCAAGGTGATACAAAAACTTTCAGATGTTGACTATGAAATATCAATAAACGGACACTTAAAGATATTCCATGTCAACATGTTGAAACCTTACTTTTCACGACAAGAGACAGAAGTAGAGACAGACGAACACAGTGCACCCACACCTAGTGATCAGACGACAGACATACACAACGCAACTACACTAGTTAGCGAGACTGGCAAATCCGACGATATCCATACACCTAGTGAGCTTACAGAATACACACTTAGCACCACCACCGTACTGAATCAGGTAGACGACGACGGAATGGAACTACCTGTTCCTATTGTAGACAAGACTGCTACATTAGATAGCATACGGATAGAACATGGACTAACAGACAGTCAACGACGACAATTAATAGAATTAGTGACGGAGTATAAAGACATATTTTCTGACATTCCAGGTAGGACGGACAGAATCGAGCACTCCATTCTTCTTTCGGACTCTAAGCCTATTAAATGCAGGCCGTACTCAATCCCACTCAGCTATAGGGAAAATCTAAATAAGGAAATTCTTAATTTAGAAGCTAGTGGGATCATCCAGAAATCTACATCTGAGTACTCCTTTCCAATCGTCCTAGTTAAGAAAAAAGACTCCACAATTCGTCTGTGTGTGGACTATAGAAAACTCAACAACGTCACTAAGATCGACGCAGAACCAATTCCTTCCTGCGAAGATCTTATTCTTGACATGTCCACCTCCAAAATCTTTTCTAAATTAGATCTTACTAAGGGATATTGGCAGGTCCCTATGCAGACTCAATCCATTCATCTTACTGCTTTTTCAACACCTTTAGGACTATACGAGTGGCGTTTTCTTCCTTTCGGACTTCGAAACGCTCCTGCCACTTTCGTACGCTTAACTAGAGATCTACTTCATGGAGTGACGAATACAGTGACTTATATAGATGATATATGTGCCCATACTGATGACTGGACAACACACTTACTGAAACTAAGACATGTCTTCGACAGGTTGCGACTCTTCGGTCTCACTGTCAAACCGAGCAAAGTCGAATTGGGCCTAAAGAAATTGATTTTTTGGGTCATGTCATTTCACAAGGTCAACTAAAGACTGACAATAGAATTATTACCAAAATTATGAACCTGACCATGCCTACCACAAAGAAGCAGGTCAGAAGCCTTTTGGGGTTAGTAAATTACTATAGCAAATTCATACCAAACTTAGCGGAAATTACAAGTGTATTTTCAAATGTTTTAAAAGCATCTGTAAAATTAGATGTCAAAGATGCATTATTAATTTCTGCATTGTCAAAATTGAAAATCCTGTTTAGTAATGTACCAATCCTCCGCTTGCCTAATCCTAGGCTCGTTTATTATCTTAGGACAGATGCCAGCAGAATCTCCATCGCTGCAGTACTAGGCCAATTTTATGATGGCATCTTCCATCCGATTTGCTACGTGAGCCGTAAGATCACACCTGCTGAGTCCAGATATTCCATATCAGAGTTGGAAGCCCTAAGCGTCATCTATGCGGTGAGGAAGCTTCATCGATTTCTAGCGGGTGTTCACTTCGTTGTCCAGACTGACAACTCCCCAATCACGGTCATACAAAGTGGTGTGCATCGGAATGACCGTATATACAGGTGGTCGCTAATACTACAAAATTATACTTTTAGTATAGAGCATATTAAGGGTAAGGACAACATTCTGGCTGATACCCTTAGTCGACCATCTGAGGTAGAAATACCAGAGATTCCACATAAGAGTGTAGAGTAATAGATGATAACTTAGTACATTAGAATATTCTATGTGAAATATTTTACGAATACATAGACATTATGTGCTGAACTAAGTACTAAGAACAGTAAACGACTATGCGTCCGTAGACATCAAAATAAGAACTTTGCTCTGAGAACAAATATATCACCTTGTGAACTAGGACAGCTCGTTAATTACTAAGCTCCATATGTGTTCCGGTGAATAATTTGTGTTAAGCAGAGAAAAACAGTGTCAGAACAGTACATAAATACAGACACGAAAACACTGGTCGACGACACAAGCGAACTCTACAGGTGCAATACCCATAGGACACAAGTATGACTGTGTAATGTATTTAATATACCCAGGACAAGTGTGAATATATAATATGCCAATGAAAGCAATTTCTGAACATTAGGGCAACAACTAACCTGAGGTATTTAAATACCATGTATATAAATACTTATTGTGATATGTATTATAACGTTTTAATATAGTGATAAATTATAGGTAGATTAGGTCATTTTAATTTACATTTAGAGTTAGGAAATATAATAGTGTTCATTTTTTTTAAGTAGGTGAGATAGATCATGAATTTACCCACTTACTTAGCTTAAAAGTAGAATTAGGATAGTAATTTAAACATAACAACAACTAATTATAAACTAGAATAAGAAGTTTAGATAGTAATAGTACCATTTAGTTTATTACATTTCACTTTGTTTCATTTCATTTGAGTTCATTCCATCTTAATGAACCAGTCCATTTAACAAACGTTATCATTTAGTATTATGATTAGTTTACACCGTAATAGGATAAAAAGATTATACAATTAAACATACATCATTTACACCATTTAGAGTAAGAATATCAATCATATAGTTTTTTCATTTAAAAACATTAGTTATAATTGTGTTATATTTCACATTACCCATGTTAGAAAGGTACGTAATTTATTACATTTCACATTACCCATTTCAGAAAGGTACATAACTCATCTCACATCAATTTCATTTTAAATAGTTAGATTACATCCCTTAAATTAGATAAATATTAGGATTAATGTAAGCGTGTCTTAGGATTAATGTGGCAAAATAAATTAAAATAGGTAACACATTAAATACATATTTATAGAACTAGTATTAGTATGTCAGTATTTAGAGTATTATTTCAGTAGAATATAGTGGTTAATAATACCAGGGTATAAACCATCAACCCTTTCTCTTACATGTAAATATGTTGTAAATATATGACTCGTGCAGCAATTTACGCACAGTCATTAAGCTCAACTTTGTCAAACTGAGCCAAACTTGTACAGTGTCACTCCAAGGTTTTTAAATTATTGTGAGGGTAAAAGATGTGTGACAGAAGTGTGAAAGTGAGAGCGAATGTAAATTATACAAGAGAGAGTGAGATCAGTCAGCGGATTTTTTCTGCCGCTCAACGCGACTTTTTATTTTTTGTCTCCGTCAAATGTTTGTTTCAATGTTGAAAATGTGCTGTCTTGAATGTGTTGTGTGTAGTTTAGTGTAGATCTTAGAGAAAGTATTTTAAGTCTCATAAGACGGAAACGTAGTCACGAATTTGTGTTATACACTTGTTTGTGGCCACATTTAACCGAATTATGGCACTTGAAAACTAACTTACATACACATGATAGTTAGATACACATGTTAGAAGTTAGACTATATTATAAATTACATCCAAACACGCAAACATCCCGAAAAACAAACATAAAGTGCATACATTTTTTGTAGATCAAAGGGAGATAACTCCGGGTCAGGGGACATAATAGACAACGAAACACTAACTTAACAGTGAAAGATAACTTTACACGCGGAAGCGAGATAGGTAAAGCCTGTCGCACACAGCTTGTGTAATGGTTGTTTAATATTATATGGGGGACATGAAGCAATTCATGTGTTGACCCTAAGAAAGTCAACTTTGTATGGGTAGTGAGTTAATTTACTATTTGAGGGCAGGTCTTATAAGACAACGGTCCGGTTCAGACATACCTCTAATTAATATAATATTGCGATTGAGAAGAGGGCTCACGCCAACCAGACAAGTTTGTGGCGATTGCCAGTAGCCAAGTAAAGTGATACTACATTGTGACAATAGTCAGTAGAAGTCTATTGAGTTACCCAAAGCCAGGTTATCTACAGTCTTTGACAAAAATTAGATACACTAAATTTTTAGAAACCTCTTGCGTCACAACCAATGAGTCAAAGTTGATGACGCAACACAGGAGGGGAGGGTGTGTGTCAAAGACTGAAACATAGAGGCCTGAGGTCTGCCTCAAGATAGAAGACCACCGGGAAGAGTGGTCAACCTCAGGTAGATTAGAGGGAACACAGTGCCCCGGTATAAGGGCAGGGTAGGTGATAGAAAGGGGGACTATTAACTAGTTCTCTCATGAGACACGGAGGCGTCGACCAGATAGTTAGCACTCTGGTCACGACAGAATCACGCCTACGTGATAGCCACGATTGCCACTCAATAGGAGACGGCTAATATAAGCGTGCTGAGTGTAACGGCACGCAAAAAGCCGAAGGACGCAACAAGGTCCTTCCGCGTGCTGTGTAGCCACGCGAGGTAGGAAAGTCAGACTGGGGAATGACTTGGTAGCGAGCACATCGTTTAGTGTCGATAGCAGTTTTTGTAGCCAAGTAGATAGAGATTAGCAATAGGCTTAGGAAACTAGTGATAGGCAATTCTGTGGCTTTGTGTGTGATTTGATAGCGACTGTTTTGTAAATGTAAAGAGCCAACGGCAATAAAATGTATCATTCATTTCCTCTCACACGACTTGCAAGTTTCTTCTGTGGTGTGGGAGAAGTAATCCTATGATGCCTGAAACATTGGTTGTTGACAGTCGTTCGTCCATAATGATAATGGCAAACCTTGCCCCAGGAAGTCAGACACTCCGTAGAATACTGAGATTGACTGCGATGTCCTGCAATTGATAGCACACCCACGCAGGCACACACGTATACACACACACGTGTACCTGACTGTCGTTTGTATATAATGCCAATTGCAAACTTGCCCAGCACAACGAAACTCCAAAGAATGTTGAGGTTGACTGTGATGTCCTGTAATTGATAGCGCACACACACACACACACACACACACACACACACACACACTCGACAGTACACCCACGCACGCACACACGTATTCAGTATTATTTCATGAGAGAGAGAGAGAGAGAGAGAGAGAGAGAGAGAGAGAGAGAGAGAGAGAGAGAGAGAGAGAGAGAGAGAGAGAGAGAGAGAGAGAGATTTACAGCAAATAGAAAATACATATTTGCACTGCATATTTGACCATAGCTCGCCTAGTCGTCAATGGTAATTACCTTCAGGTTCTTATCTAGCGGTTATCAGTAAATGTTGGCCGCGGCTATTGTGATACCCCTCGGCTGTGGTCGGTGAAGCGCTATGCTTGACTGGTATCGTTTAATCTCGTACGGTCGTCGCTGGTCATTGTATTTTTCTCGCGGGGTGTGCTCGGTGAAGCGATATGCTTGACCGGTATCGGAAAATCTCGTGGTCGCTGTCTATTGTGTGTGCTCTTTACCTGGTGGCGCAGGTTTCTTTACCTGGTCGCGTAGGTAAACAGACATTCAAGGGAGGTCAGCACTTAAAATGGGAAACAATTCTGCTTTGAGCCAAGGGCTCCGATTTATTTCCCTTGGAATATTTTTATAATTAAGGGGTATAACTTTGATGTTTAATAATATTACATATTTTAATGTATATCTCGGGAACTTATGGCTTATTTTAAACGGGATTAGAGTTATATATTGATGTACCTATTCTCTAGTATACATACAAGAAATTTTGGCGTTATTACATGTGTAAGGGTTAATTTTTAATAAAATTTTCTTTGTCTGGTATATTCATAAACCAGATTTTCATCAAAGGCCTAAAGGTTATACATGGGGTCGGGACTTCTTCTGAAGCGTGCAAAAGTTTATTAATGCAATCCAAAAAGATGGGTTCTCGGGTTACCTCGAGAGATGAAATAAATCAATTTCTGTCATATTTGACTTCGATCTCCCTCATCGAAGGGGATCGATATGACTGGAGGTTGCGCACACCGCACCGCCCCCCCCCCCCCCCCACACACACACACACACACACACACACACACACACTGGGACTCGAACCCATAACCACCGCCGCCGCCCGCCCGTGTGCCCCGGAAGTCAGTCGGAAGTAGTCATAACGACAACCGGAAGTGACCCAAGAAACACAAAAAGGGAAGTAACAGTGCAAAACAACGTTCGATTATTTATTCATGGGTTGCATCCCTTGACAGGTCAAAGGTCACTTGCGGGCCGCTTTTTCTCCGCTTTCTATGCGGAGCTATACCCTGCGTATAGTAAAAATATTATGGAGCAATGACGTATTGCTCAATAAATACTACCTGAATACCTCCTGACATACTACTACAAGGTGCCAATCATTTTACCTAAGACATAAGGCTCTAGACAACCATGGATAGGTTTTCTTTCAAATAGTTTTAATCGGGTACTGGCCTTACGGCCTGCTATTTTTGATTGTCAACTGCTATGTGGTTGTTAAATGCACACTAGACTTTTCGTTATGTGCCCATACCCGAGACGTTTAGGGTGAGCAGTGTCACTATACAATAAATTAAAGAGACGTGTGATGTCATTACCAACCAATGCTTCTTTAAAAAATGTCCAGCCTTTGTGCTGAAATACGAACCCGGTAAGTTCTACTATGGGTCTCTGGTGTGATAGGGCCATGATATTGTGCAGATGGCCTGAATGCATGGAGGAATAGATGGCCAATCTTTCACTCACTTTCGCAAGCGACGAATCAGGCGAACAATCCTTGACCGACCGTGCTCATGACATTCTCAGCGCAGTGTGTTTAGAGCAGTGGTTCTCAACCCGTGGGGAATTCCCTCCCCCCCCCTCCCCCCCCCCCCCCCCCCCCCGGAAGGAATTTTAGGGTTTCCAGGGGGAAATTAAGATTATTTCAAGATCACATTAATACAACTCCCCCGATGGTGTTTCCACCTTGTCGTGGTGGGGGAGCTTGAGTTTCTCAATGACCCTGAGAGCTATGCCGGCGGTAGCGTAGCTACCAGCAGGGCCTCCCAAGCCGGACAGGTCAAAGGGATAGAGAACAGACAAAGAGAAACACCCTGGTCCTCCAGGTTGGGGGTTGAAGCGTGGGGTTAACATCCCCACCTTTGTAAAAACCTTTCTTTGTTACGAAACAAATACATGAGCCTCGATATCGGACTGACTTATCTGGACAACGACCTTGGAACGTTAAAGGACTTTTGAGATTTGGAACATGGAATGTACGGACACTATATAGAGCTGGAGCGGCCGAAGAACTAACCCGGGAGCTGGTTGAATATCAAATGGATATCACAGCAATTCAAGAAATAAGGTGGCCAGGAGAGGGTACTTTAGAGCAAAATGGAATGATTATAATATATGGAGGAAACACCCAAAATAAACATGAATTAGGAACAGGATTTGTCATCAAAAAAGAGTTATGGGGGAACGTTTTAAACTTTAAAGCTTTTAATGACAGGATTAGTAAATTACGAATAAAAGGTAAATGGAAAAATATAACGATGATTAATGTACATGCACCTACTGAAGAGAAAGAAGATGATATTAAAGAAGACTTTTATAATGATCTGGAAGATGTCATAGAAGAAACCCCCAAACAGGACATCCTGATTGTGCTGGGAGACTTCAATGCAAAAATAGGTAGAGAGCAAACTAATAAAAAAGTGGCCGGTATGGAAAGCCTACATACAACTTCAAATGATAATGGATGGAGAGTCATCAACCTGGCAGAAGCCAAAGGACTGCAGATTAGCAGTACCAGACTACAAAGAAAGGATATACACAAACAAACTTGGAAATCATGTGACAAGAGAACCTATAATCAAATAGATCACATTTTAATTAACAACAGAAATGCATCAAACATACAGCAAGTCAGAAGTTATAGAGGAGCTGAGTGCCACAGTGACCATTTCCTCGTTGGAGCAAAATTTAAAATAAAACTTAAGAGAGCTTTCTATACTAAATTACAAAGATTACACCCAACATATAACAGAGAAAAACTACAAGACATTACAGTCAAAGAGAAATTTACAGATGAAATAAAATGTAAACTTGAAACTTTGCAAAACCCTTTGGAGGAAAGCGTTGACCAAACTTGGTTGAACATCAAGAATACAATTCAATCTACCGCAGAAGAATGTCTCGGTGTGTTAAGCACGCATAGAAAGAACAGATTGTTCAATCCAAAGTGTGAAGAAGCAGTCACTAGGAAGAAGAATGCCAGACATGTATGGTTAAATGACATCAATAACATCCAAAAGGAAGAGCATTATAGAAATGAATGTAAAGAGGCTACAAAAATAGTCAGACAGCAGAAGCGAGAATATATGAGTAATATAATCAAAGATATGGAAACTAATCACCAGAAAAATGAATCCAGAAAATTTTTTAAAGTACTGAAGTCAATGAAACGAGGGCACCAACAAAACACATATGGTTTAAAAGACAAAAATGGGAATATGATAAATACCAATGAGGAAATGTGCAACACATGGAAAGAATATTTTATTGAATTACTAAATTGTGAAGCTCCAAGTAACATTTTCCCACAGGAAGAGGTTCTAACATGCGAACCACAAATTGAAGAACCTACATTTGAAGAAATCCTATATGTAATCACACGACTTAAAAACAATAAGGCAACTGGGACTGATGGAATTGCTGCTGAATTTATAAAGGCAGGTGGCCATGCATTACATCTAAAGCTATACGAACTAATAATAAAAATCTGGAGGACAGAAGAATTACCCCATGACTGGAAAGAGTCATTATTGATACCTATCTTTAAGAAAGGAGACAAGTTCCAATGTGGAAATTATAGAGGAATATCACTACTGTCCACAAGCTATAAGATACTATCCGCAGTATTACTAAATAGACTAAAACCATATTCAGAAGACATATTAGGTGACTACCAGGCGGGTTTTAGACAAAACAGATCAACAATAGATCAGATATTTATCTTACGACAAATAGCCGAGAAACATTGGGAATATAAAAGAGATCTCCATAACATTTTTGTGGATTTTAAAAAGGCTTATGATAGTGTCCATAGGAATAGTCTATGGAATGTTATGCAGGAATTTGGAATACCAAGGAAGTTAATTAACATGACCAAACTATGCATGGAAGATACTTATAATATAGTAACATATAAAGGCAGGAAATCAGACCCCTTCCAAATAACATCTGGCTTGAAACAGGGTGATGCACTATCGCCGCTACTCTTCAATCTGGCTCTAGAGAAAGTTGTAAGGAAGGTAAAGGAGGAATGTGATATTGGAGGAACATCCAAGCTGCTTGGTTATGCAGATGATATAGATATTATAGGGCAAAGTGAACAAAAGACATTAGAAATATTGACTCACTTAAAGGAAAAAGCCCAACAGATGGGGCTGGTTATCAACCAAGATAAGACAGAATATATGGTAATTTCAAGAGACGGAATGGCTAAAAACTCTGGCCACATACAAATAGATAATATGACCATTAAAAGAACGGAAACATACAAATACCTGGGTACAATCTTCAACTGCTCCAACATCATAAGGGAAGAAATACAAACTAGAATCAACTCTGGAAATAAGATATACTATGCACTACAACATCTACTAAAATCAAAGGCGCTATCTCGTAACACCAAAATCACAATATACAAAACACTGATCAGACCAGTTGTGCTGTATGGCTCTGAAACCTGGAGTACAACGAAAGGAGACGAAGCCTTGTTACAAACCTTTGAGAACAAAATTTTAAGACGCATCTTTGGACCCATTAGGGATACACAAAGTGGAGAGTGGAAAAGAAGAAGTAACAAAGACATTTATGATTTGTTTAAGTCCCCGCTAATCACTGGTATCATGAAGGCTAATAGACTACAATGGCTGGGGCATATAGAAAGAATGGAAGATAATAGGGAAACAAAACTCGCTTACACTCAGGAAATAAATGACCGTAGACCCCGAGGTAGACCAAGAAGGCGGTGGAGAGATAATATACATACAGGCCTACAAGCACTTGGAATCAACGACTGGCAAGAGAAGGTCCACCAGAGAGACGAATGGAGACAGATTGTATTTGCAGCAAAGAACCTCAATGGCTCGGAACGCTGAAGAAGAAGACATTAATACAAGAACCGATTACTTGATATTGTTTTTTTCCCTCCATACTTTACGGTTCTGTACTTCTCGCTCTTCTGAAATTCGTTTTGTTACGTAAGTAGACCCGCAAATCACGTTTTATGTAGACGTCTAGTCTTCTTCTAGTATGTGTTATAAAATTTAGCTTCTATTTTTACGTATGCTGTGTAAAAGGTGGGGGAATTTATGCGGAGGAAATACAAAAAAGGGGAAGGGGAGGTGTGTGACGTTCTGAACTTATGGTGAAGGGGTGCATGGCCCCAAAAAAGTTCAGAACCACTGGACTATGGATTATATATAGGTACTATTTGACACCATATTTGAGTTCATATCTCACTCTGGGCTAGACATCTGAGAAGGACTGATGGTTTACCAATATCGACGCCAATGCTCTTTTCTCTATGCCTCTAGACTTCTGTCGGAGTACAAGGACGCTGACTGTTCCCATTGGGTACTGCTCATGGTCAGTTTCCCTATTTGTGCCTTTGAAGCAGGCAATAGACGTCACCTTTGACCCCAGCATGCCCTGGGCGGAACACCATCTACATTATTGAAGTGACGTAGTGTCTACATAACTGAAGTTAGTTATTTGTATATCCTTCACAGGACGTAGCAGTCAACTCCAGCATTTTTGGCTCTTTGTGATTTATGGGCAGGTTTGCGTTCAGTAGTTTGCGTTGCTTTCTAAGAAATCGGCACTCATACCATTGTGTAGAAACCAACGCAAAGAGGTCTGCTCTAAAATTGCTGCAGCTGTGTTTTGAGCGCTTATGCGGGATTACGAATTACATTCGTAATGCCTTCACCACACAATAACTGAAACTGAACATAAATAGAATAGAAAACCACGCACAGCTAAAAGGTGAGCGGGGGGAAGGGGGGGGGGGGGGGGGGGGGATTGCAAGTTCCTGCAAAGTATATGTACATGTTTCTTTGATACATCAAACTCCGTGAGCGCTATGTGTCGGCTCTGCAACTATGGAAGCCTCCTGTAATGGCAGCAGGGGATGCCTATGGTCTGCCCCTGCCTTCTCTTGAGGGCTGGTTGGGATGGGGGATAACACCGCAACAGCGAGAGTCAAACGTCCTACGAAACATCCGGGAAGGTTAACCCGGTCAACAAATGCCCGCAGAAGTCGGATGTGTCGGCCTAACGGCGCACAAACGCAGCTCTGCTGTAAACAGGCACAACGCAATCACGTCCGAAGAATACCTCTCCTGATAAACGCAGAAAAAACTTCATGGGATATATTTTCCGTTCTGAACTGAGATAGAATACAAGAAGAAGAACAGACATTGAGTCGCGTGAGTGTGCTCCATCAGCTTCATGTGACCTGTAACGGAAGGCACTGAGTGCAGGCTAGGTCAGTATAACCCATAGTTCCACAAACCGACAGGTCAGTGCTCTCAGGTGAGGTGGAAGCATTAATAACAGACGAACAGGTGGGTAGGAGAGTACAGACAAGAGGTCAACTCAGTTCATTACCTTTGGTCGGTAGAAATAAATACTTTAGTACGAGAGAAACAGCGGAACGTGAGTCCCAAACATTCTCCTGTTAATCTTGTCAAAAATATGACAGGTTCAAGAAGCGCATTTCAAAGCTCAAACGTCTACAATAAGCGAGTTGCATAAGACACCTACTATCGTAAAGGTATTTAATACACGAGGAGTTGTAGAGAGGGAAGATGTGAGCTGAGAGGAGTGGAGCTGAGTAGTTGTTGTTGACCAGATAATACTTCGGGATATTACGAGGTAAAAGTTAACAGTTTGGGCGAGGATAGGCACCAAAACCAGCTGTAGGACATCTCGATTATTATTCGCTATAAGATCATGGAACTGACGCTCATAGTTCAATACATCACAGATGCCATGTTGGTGTAATTGTTGTGTTGAATCAACAAAGCAGTACGGAATTTATTGTCACGTTGATAAACATAGATACAACAGAACTTGTGGCGTCCACTTTTTGGTTAGCCGTGGCCAACCACGGGTCAGTCATAGAAGTTGATATTACCTGCATCCTCACATTGTGGTCAGTAATAGAAGTTGATATTACCTGCATCCTCACATTGTGGTCAGTCATAGAAGTTGATATTACCTGCATCCTCACATTGTGGTCAGTAATAGAAGTTGATATTACCTGCATCCTCACATTGTGGTCAGTCATAGAAGTTGATATTACCTGCATCCTCACATTGTGGTCAGTAATAGAAGTTGATATTACTTGCATCCTCACATTGTGGTCATTCATAGAAGTTGATATTACCTGCATCCTCACATTGTGGTCAGTAATAGAAGTTGATATTACTTGCATCCACACATTGTGGTCAGTCATAGAAGTTGATATTACCTGCATCCTCACATTGTGGTCAGTAATAGAAGTTGATATTACCTGCATCCTCACATTGTGGTCAGTAATAGAAGTTGATATTACTTGCATCCTCACATTGTGGTCAGTCATAGAAGTTGATATTACCTGCATCCTCACATTGTGGTCAGTAATAGAAGTTGATATTACTTGCATCCACACATTGTGGTCAGTAATAGAAGTTGATATTACTTGCATCCTCACATTGTGGTCAATAATAGAAGTTGATATTACCTGCATCCTCACATTGTGGTCAGTAATAGAAGTTGATATTACCTGCATCCTCACATTGTGGTCAGTAATAGAAGATGATATTACTTGCATCCTCACATTGTGGTCAGTCATAGAAGTTGATATTACCTGCATCCTCACATTGTGGTCAGTAATAGAAGTTGATATTACTTGGATCCTCACATTGTGGTAGGTAATAGAAGTTGATATTACTTACATCCTCACATTGTGGTCAGTCATAGAAGTTGATATTACTTGCATCCTCACATTGTGGTCAGTCATAGAAGTTGATATTACCTGCATCCTCACATTGTGGTCAGTAATAGAAGTTGATATTACCTGCATCCTCACATTGTGGTCAGTAATAGAAGGTGATATTACTTGCATCCTCACATTGTTGTCAGTAATAGAAGTTGATATTACTTGCATCCTCACATTGTGGTCAGTCATAGAAGTTGATATTACTTGCATCCTCACATTGTGGTCAGTCATAGAAGTTGATATTACTTGCATCCTCACATTGTGGTCAGTCATAGAAGTTGATATTACCTGCATCCTCACATTGTGGTCAGTAATAGAAGTTGATATTACTTGCATCCTCACATTGTGGTCAGTAATAGAAGTTGATATTACTTGCATCCTCACATTGTGGTCAGTAATAGAAGTTGATATTACTTGCATCCTCACATTGTGGTCAGTAATAGAAGTTGATATTACCTGCATCCTCACATTGTGGTCAGTCATAGAAGTTGATATTACCTGCATCCTCACATTGTGGTCAGTAATAGAAGTTGATATTACTTGCATCCTCACATTGTGGTCAGTAATAGAAGTTGATATTACTTGCATCTTCACATTGTGGTCAGTAATAGAAGTTGATATTACCTGCATCCTCACATTGTGGTCAGTCATAGAAGTTGATATTACCTGTATCCTCACATTGTGGTCAGTAATAGAAGCTGATATTACTTGCATCCTCACATTGTGGTCAGTAATAGAAGTTGATATTACCTGCATCCTCACATTGTGGTCAGTCATAGAAGTTGATATTACCTGATTCCTCACATTGTGGTCAGTAATAGAAGTTGATATTACTTGCATCCTCACATTGTGGTCAGTAATAGAAGTTGATATTACCTGCATCCTCACATTGTGGTCATTCATAGAAGTTGATATTACCTGCATCCTCAGATTGTGGTCAGTCATAGAAGTTGATATTACCTGCATCCTCACATTTTGGTCAGTAATAGAAGTTGATATTACTTGCATCCTCACATTGTGGTCAGTCATACGAAGTTGATATTACCTGCATCCTCACATTTGTGGTCAGTAATAGAAGTTGATATTACTTGCATCCTCACATTGTGGTCAGTAATAGAAGTTGATATTACTTGCATCCTCACATTGTGGTCAGTCTGAATAGAAGTTGATATTACCTGCATCCTCACATTGTGGTCAGTAATAGAAGTTGATATTACGTGCATCCTCACATTGTGGTCAGTAATAGAAGCTTGATATTACCCTGCATCCTTCACATTTGTGGTGGTCAGTCATAGAAGTTGTATTGCCTGCATACTCACATTGTGGTCAGTCATAGAAGTATGATA
Organism: Cepaea nemoralis; assembly: GCA_014155875.1. NCBI lineage: Eukaryota > Metazoa > Mollusca > Gastropoda > Stylommatophora > Helicidae > Cepaea > Cepaea nemoralis. The sequence goes on along the minus strand of JACEFZ010018052.1, from coordinate 17,488 downwards.
TTACCTGCATCCTCACATTTGTGGTCCAGTAATAGAAGTTTGATATTACCTTGCATCCTCACATTGTGGGTCAGGTCCTAGCAAGTTTGCATTATTACCTGTCATCCTCACATTGTGGTCAGTAATAGAACTTGATAATTACTGCATCCATCACATTGTGGGTCAGTATAGAAAGGTTGATATTACCTGCATCCTCACATTGTGGTCAGTAATAGAAGTGATATTTACCTGCATCCTCACATTGTGGTCAGTAATAGAAGTTGATATACTGCATCCTCACATTGTGGTCAGTATAGAAGTTGATATTACCTGCATCCTCACATTGTGGTCAGTCATAGAAGTTGATATTACTTGATATCTCACATTGTGGTCAGTAATAGAAGTTGATATTACTGCATCCTCACATTGTGGTCAGTAATAGAAGTTGATTTTACTGCCCTCACATTGGGGTCAGTAATAAAAAAAAAAAAAAAAAAAAAAAAAAAAAAAAAAAAAAAAAAAAAAAAAAAAAAAAAAAAAAAAAAAAAAAAAAAAAAAAAAAAAAAAAAAAAAAAAAAAAAAAAAAAAAAAAAAAAAAAAAAAAAAAAAAAAAAAAAAAAAAAAAAAAAAAAAAAAAAAAAAAAAAAAAAAAAAAAAAAAAAAAAAAAAAAAAAAAAAAAAAAAAAAAAAAAAAAAAAAAAAAAAAAAAAAAAAAAAAAAAAAAAAAAAAAAAAAAAAAAAAAAAAAAAAAAAAAAAAAAAAAAAAAAAAAAAAAAAAAAAAAAAAAAAAAAAAAAAAAAAAAAATTTTTTTTTGGGGAATTTTTTACTTTTTTGGGTTTAAAAAGGGCCCTTTTTTTTTGGGGAATTTTTTACTTCATTAATTATAGAAGTTGATATTACCTTGCACCCTCACATTGTGGTCAGTAAAATTTATATTCATCCTCACTTGTGGTCAGTAATAAATTGATATTCCCTTGCATCCTCCATTGGTAGTAATAGAAGTTGAATTCCTGCATCCTCACATTGGGTAGTAATAGAAGTTGATATTCCCTTGCATCCTCACATTGGGTCAGTTAGAAGTTGTATTACCCATCCTAAATTTGGGGTATAGAATTATTTCCCCATGGTCAGTAATAGAAGTTGATATTACTTGCATCCTCACATTGTGGTAATAGAAGTTATATACTTGCATCCTCCTTTGGTCAGTAATAGAAGTTATTTCCCCCTCACTTGGGTCAGTAATAGAAGTTGATATTACTTGCATCCTCCATTGTGGCATAATAGAAGTTGATATTACCTGTCCTCACATTGTGGTCAGTAATAAAGTTGAATTACTTGTCCTCCATTGTGGTAGGTAATAAAGTTGAATTATTTATCCTCACATTGTGGTCAGTAATAGAAGTTGATATTACTTGCATCCTCACATTGTGGTCATTTAAAAGTTGATATTACCTGTCCTCACATTGTGGTCAGTAATGAAGTTGATATTACCTGCATCCTCATTTGGTCAAATAAAAGGGTTGATATTATTGCATCCTCACTTGGTGTAATAAAATTGATATTACTTGCATCCTCACATTGTGGTCAGTCATAGAAGTTGATATTAATGCATCCTCACATTGTGGTCAGTAATAAAGTTGATATTTTTCATCCTTTGTGGTCAGTAATAGAATTGATTTCATCACATTGGGTAGTAATGAATAATTTATTCATCCTAAATTGTGTAGAAAAATTTTTTCCCAATTTTTGGGTTGTAATAGAATTGATATTTTCCCTAAATTTTGGTCAGTAATAAAGTTGATATTACCTGCATCCTCCATTGTGGTAGTAATAAAGTTGATTTACTCCATCCTCACTTGTGGTCGTAATAGAAGTTATATTACTCACCTCACATTGTGGTCAGTAATAGAAGTTGATATTACTTGCATCTTCACTTGTGGTCAAATAGAAGTTGATATTACCTCCTAAAGGGGGTCCATAGAATTTATATTCCCTTATCCATTTGGTCATAATAAAACTGATATTTGCTTACTTTTTATAAAGAATTAAATTTATCTCCTCCATTGGTAGTCATAGAAGTGATATTACCGTCCTCACTTGTGGGAAATGAATTTGATTTACTGAAAATTGTGGTATATAAATTGATTTCCCTTGCATCCTCCATTGTGGTCATATAGAAGTTGATTCCTCACAATTGTGGTAGTAATAAATTGAATTCGATTAAATTTGGGAAAAGAAGATATTACTTGCATCCTCACATTGTGGTCATAAAAAGTTGATATTACCTGCATCCTCACATTGTGGTCAGTAATAGAAGTTGATATTACTTGCATCCTCACATTGTGGTCAGTAATAGAAGTTGATATTACCTGCATCCTCACATTGTGGTCAGTAATAGAAGTTGATATTACCTGCATCCTCACATTGTGGTCAGTAATAGAAGTTGATATTACTTGCATCCTCACATTGTGGTCAGTCATACAAGTTGATATTACCTGCATCCTCACATTGTGGTCAGTATAGAAGTTGATATTACTTGCATCCTCACATTGTGGTCAGTAATAGAAGTTGATATTACTGCATCCTCACATTGTGGTCAGTAATAGAAGTTGATATTACCTGCATCCTCACATTGTGGTCAGTATAGAAGTTGATATTACCTGCATCCTCACATTGTGGTCAGTAATAGAAGTTGATATTACTGCATCCTCACATTGTGGTCAGTATAGAAGTTGATATTACTTGCATCCTCACATTGTGGTCAGTATAGAAGTTGATATTACCTGCATCTTCACATTTGGTCAGTAATAGAAGTTGATATTACTGCATCCTCACATTGTGGTCAGTATAGAAGTTGATATACTTGCATCCTCACATTGTGGTCAGTAATAGAAGTTGATATTACTTGCATCCTCACATTGTGGTCAGTAATAGAAGTTGATATTACCTGCATCCTCACATTGTGGTCAGTAATAGAAGTTGATATTACTTGCATCCTCACATTGTGGTCAGTAATAGAAGTTGATATTACTGCATCCTCACATTGTGGTCAGTAATAGAAGTTGATATTACTGCATCCTCACATTGTGGTCAGTAATAGAAGTTGATATTACTTGCATCCTCACATTGTGGTCAGTCATAGAAGTTGATATTACTGCATCCCACATTGTGGTCAGTATAGAAGTTGATATTACTGATCCTCACATTGTGGTAGTAATAGAAGTTATATTACTTCATCCACATTGTGGTCAGTATAGAAGTTGATATTACTTGCATCCTCACATTGTGGTCAGTCATAGAAGTTGATATTACCTGCATCCTCACATTGTGGTCAGTAATAGAAGTTGATATTACCTGCATCCTCACATTGTGGTCAGTCATAGAAGTTGATATTACTTGCATCCTCACATTGTGGTCAGTCATAGAAGTTGATATTACTTGCATCCTCACATTGTGGTCAGTAATAGAAGTTGATATTACTTGCATCCCACATTGTGGTCAGTAATAGAAGTTGATATTACTGCATCCTCACATTGTGGTCAGTAATAGAAGTTGATATTACTTGCATCCTCACATTGTGGTCAGTAATAGAAGTTGATATTACTTGCATCCTCACATTGTGGTCAGTATAGAAGTTGATATTACCTGCATCCTCACATTGTGGTCAGTAATAGAAGTTTTGATATTAAAAACTTGCATCCTCACATTGTGGTCAGTAATAGAAGTTGATATTACCTGCATCCTCACATTGTGGTCATCATAGAAGTTTTTTTTTTTTTTTTTTTTTTTTTTTTTTTTTTTTTTTTTTTTTTTTTTTTTTTTTTTTTTTTTTTTTTTTTTGATTACTTGCATCCTCACATGTGGTCAGTAAGAAGTTGATATCTGCATCCTCACATTGTGGTCAGTAATAGAAGTTGATATTACCTGCATCCTCACATTGTGGTCAGTATAGAAGTTGATATTACCTGCATCCTCACATTGTGGTCAGTATAGAAGTTGATATTACCTGCATCCTCACATTGTGGTCAGTAATAGAAGTTGATATTACTTGCATCCTCACATTGTGGTCAGTCATAGAAGTTGATATTACTTGCATCCTCACATTGTGGTCAGTAATAGAAGTTGATATTACCTGCATCCTCACATTGTGGTCAGTAATAGAAGTTGATATTACTTGCATCCTCACATTGTGGTCAGTAATAGAAGTTGATATTACTTGCATCCTCACATTGTGGTCAGTAATAGAAGTTGATATTACTTGCATCCTCACATTGTGGTCAGTAATAGAAGTTGATATTACATGCATCCTCACATTGTGGTCAGTAATAGAAGTTGATATTACTTGCATCCTCACATTGTGGTCAGTAATAGAAGTTGATATTACCTGCATCCTCACATTGTGGTCAGTCATAGAAGTTGATATTACTTGCATCCTCACATTGTGGTCAGTCATAGAAGTTGATATTACCTGCATCCTCACATTGTGGTCAGTAATAGAAGTTGATATTACTTGCATCCACACATTGTGGTCAGTAATAGAAGTTGATATTACCTGCATCCTCACATTGTGGTCAGTAATAGAAGTTGATATTACTTGCATCCTCACATTGTGGTCAGTAATAGAAGTTGATATTACCTGCATCCTCACATTGTGGTCAGTAATAGAAGTTGATATTACTGCATCCTCACATTGTGGTCAGTATAGAAGTTGATATTACTTGCATCCTCACATTGTGGTCAGTATAGAAGTTGATATTACCTGCATCCTCACATTGTGGTCAGTAATAGAAGTTGATATTACTTGCATCCTCACATTGTGGTCAGTAATAGAAGTTGATATTACCTGCATCCTCACATTGTGGTCAGTATAGAAGTTGATATTACTGCATCCTCACATTGTGGTCAGTATAGAAGTTGATATTACTTGCATCCTCACATTGTGGTCAGTAATAGAAGTTGATATTACCTGCATCCTCACATTGTGGTCAGTAATAGAAGTTGATATTACTTGCATCCTCACATTGTGGTCAGTAATAGAAGTTGATATTACTGCATCCTCACATTGTGGTCAGTAATAGAAGTTGATATTACTGCATCCTCACATTGTGGTCAGTAATAGAAGTTGATATTACTTGCATCCTCACATTGTGGTCAGTATAGAAGTTGATATTACTTGCATCCTCACATTGTGGTCAGTAATAGAAGTTGATATTACTGCATCCTCACATTGTGGTCAGTAATAGAAGTTGATATTACTTGCATCCTCACATTGTGGTCAGTATAGAAGTTGATATTACTTGCATCCTCACATTGTGGTCAGTCATAGAAGTTGATATTACTGCATCCTCACATTGTGGTCAGTAATAGAAGTTGATATTACTGCATCCTCACATTGTGGTCAGTAATAGAAGTTGATATTACTTGCATCCTCACATTGTGGTCAGTAATAGAAGTTGATATTACTGCATCCTCACATTGTGGTCAGTAATAGAAGTTGATATTACTGCATCCTCACATTGTGGTCAGTAATAGAAGTTGATATTACCTGCATCCTCACATTGTGGTCAGTAATAGAAGTGATATTACTTGCATCCTCACATTGTGGTCAGTAATAGAAGTTGATATTACTGCATCCTCACATTGTGGTCAGTAATAGAAGTTGATATTACCTGCATCCTCACATTGTGGTCAGTATAGAAGTTGATATTACTTGCATCCTCACATTGTGGTCAGTAATAGAAGTTGATATTACTTGCATCCTCACATTGTGGTCAGTAATAGAAGTTGATATTACTGCATCCTCACATTGTGGTCAGTATAGAAGTTGATATTACTGCATCCTCACATTGTGGTCAGTAATAGAAGTTGATATTACTTGCATCCTCACATTGTGGTCAGTAATAGAAGTTGATATTACCTGCATCCTCACATTGTGGTCAGTAATAGAATTTGATATTACCTGCATCCTCACATTGTGGTCAGTAATAGAAGTTGATATTACTTGCATCCTCACATTGTGGTCAGTAATAGAAGTTGATATTACTTGCATCCTCACATTGTGGTCAGTCATAGAAGTTGATATTACTTGCATCCTCACATTTGGTCAGTATAGAAGTTGATATTACTTGCATCCTCACATTGTGGTCAGTATAGAAGTTGATATTACCTGCATCCTCACATTGTGGTCAGTAATAGAAGTTGATATTACTTGCATCCTCACATTGTGGTCAGTAATAGAAGTTGATATTACCTGCATCCTCACATTGTGGTCAGTAATAGAAGTTGATATTACCTGCATCCTCACATTGTGGTCAGTAATAGAAGTTGATATTACTTGCATCCTCACATTGTGGTCAGTAATAGAAGTTGATATTACCTGCATCCTCACATTGTGGTCAGTAATAGAAGTTGATATTACTTGCATCCTCACATTGTGGTCAGTCATAGAAGTTGATATTACCTGCATCCTCACATTGTGGTCAGTAATAGAAGTTGATATTACTTGCATCCTCACATTGTGGTCAGTAATAGAAGTTGATATTACTTGCATCCTCACATTGTGGTCAGTAATAGAAGTTGATATTACTTGCATCCTCACATTGTGGTCAGTAATAGAAGTTGATATTACTTGCATCCTCACATTGTGGTCAGTAATAGAAGTTGATATTACCTGCATCCTCACATTGTTGTCAGTAATAGAAGTTGATGTTACTTGCATCCTCACATTGTGGTCAGTAATAGAAGTTGATATACCTGCATCCTCACATTGTGGTCAGTAATAGAAGTTGATATTACTTGCATCCTCACATTGTGGTCAGTATAGAAGTGATATTACTGCATCCTCACATTGTGGTCAGTAATAGAAGTTGATATTACTTGCATCCTCACATTGTGGTCAGTATAGAAGTTGATATTACTGCATCCTCACATTGTGGTCAGTAATAGAAGTTGATATTACTTGCATCCTCACATTGTGGCATAATAGTTTTTTTTTTTTTTTTTTTTTTTTTTTTTTTTTTTTTTTTTTTTTTTTTTTTTTTTTTTTTTTTTTTTTTTTTTTTTTTTTTTTTTTTTTTTTTTTTTTTTTTTTTTTTTTTTTTTTTTTTTTTTTTTTTTTTTTTTTTTTTTTTTTTTTTTTTTTTTTTTTTTTTTTTTTTTTTTTTTTTTTTTTTTTTTTTTTTTTTTTTTTTTTTTTTTTTTTTTTTTTTTTTTTTTTTTTTTTTTTTTTTTTTTTTTTTTTTTTTTTTTTTTTTTTTTTTTTTTTTTTTTTTTTTTTTTTTTTTTTTTTTTTTTTTTTTTTTTTTTTTTTTTTTTTTTTTTTTTTTTTTTTTTTTTTTTTTTTTTTTTTTTTTTTTTTTTTTTTTTTTTTTTTTTTTTTTTTTTTTTTTTTTTTTTTTTTTTTTTTTTTTTTTTTTTTTTTTTTTTTTTTTTTTTTTTTTTTTTTTTTTTTTTTTTTTTTTTTTTTTTTTTTTTTTTTTTTTTTTTTTTTTTTTTTTTTTTTTTTTTTTTTTTTTTTTTTTTTTTTTTTTTTTTTTTTTTTTTTTTTTTTTTTTTTTTTTTTTTTTTTTTTTTTTTTTTTTTTTTTTTTTTTTTTTTTTTTTTTTTTTTTTTTTTTTTTTTTTTTTTTTTTTTTTTTTTTTTTTTTTTTTTTTTTTTTTTTTTTTTTTTTTTTTTTTTTTTTTTTTTTTTTTTTTTTTTTTTTTTTTTTTTTTTTTTTTTTTTTTTTTTTTTTTTTTTTTTTTTTTTTTTTTTTTTTTTTTTTTTTTTTTTTTTTTTTTTTTTTTTTGATATTACCTGCCCTCAATTTGGTCATATAGAAGTTGTTACCTGCCCTAAATTTGGTCATATAGAAGTTGATATTACTGCTCCTAAATTTGGTCAATAAAGTTATTACTCATCCCATTGGGGAATAGAAGTTGATATTACTTGTCCTCACTTGGTGTAAAGAAGTTATATTACTGCCTCACATTGTGGTAATAGAAGTTGATATTACTGCATCCTCACATTGTGGTCAGTATAGAAGTTGATATTACCTCATCCTCACATTGTGGTCAGTAATAGAAGTTGATATTACCTGCATCCTCACATTGTGTCAGTAATAGAAGTTGATATTACCTGCATCCTCACATTGTGGTCAGTATAGAAGTTGATATTACCTGCATCCTCACATTGTGGTCGTAATAGAAGTTGATATACTGCATCCTCACATTGTGGTCAGTAATAGAAGTTGATATTACCTCCTCACATTTGGTTAATAGAAGTTGATATTACTCTCCTCACATTGGGGATAAAAGTTGATTATGCTCCTCACATTTGGTCAATAGAAGGTATTATTCCCTCACATTGTGGTCATAGAAGTTATATTATGCACCTCACATTGTGGTATAAGAAGTTTATATTCCCTCACATTTGGATAAAGTTGATATTATCACCTCTTGTGTATAGAAGTTATATTACTGCATCCTCACTTGTGGTCGTAATAGAAGTTGATTTACTTGCATCCTCACTTGTGGTCAGTAAAGATATTACTGCATCCTCACATTGTGGTCAGTATAGAAGTTGATTTACTGCATCCTTTTGGTCATAAGTATATACTTCCTCACTTGTGGTCATAGAGTATTTTCTCACTTTGGTCATAAGAAGTTATTTACTTGCACCTCATTGTGGAGTAAGAGTTATTTACTGCACCTCACTTTGGAATAGAAGTTGATATTACTTGTCCCACATTGTGGTAATAGAAGTTGATATTACTATCCTCACATTGTGGTCAGTAATAGAAGTTGATATTACTTGCATCCTCACATTGTGGTCAGTAATAGAAGTTGATATTACCTGCATCCTCACATTGTGGTCAGTAATAGAAGTTGATATTACCTGCATCCTCACATTGTGGTCAGTCATAGAAGTTGATATTACCTGCATCCTCACATTGTGGTCAGTAATAGAAGTTGATATTACTTGCTCCTCACAATTGTGGTCAGTAATAGAAGTTGATATTACTGCAATCCTCACATCTGTGGTCAGTCAATAGAAGTTGATATTACCTTGCATCCTCACATTGTGGTCAGTAATAGAAGTTGATATTACCTGCATCCTCACATTGTGGTCAGTAATAGAAGTTGATATTACTGCATCCTCACATTGTGGTCAGTCATAGGAAGTTGATATACCTTGCATCCTCACATTGTGGTCAGTCATAGAAGTTGATATTACCTGCATCCTCACATTGTGGTCAGTATAGAAGTTGATATTACCTGCATCCTCACATTGTGGTCAGTCATAGAAGTTGATATTACTTGCAATCCTCACATTGTGGTCAGTCATAGAAGTTGATATTACCTGCAATCCTCAACATTGTGGTCAGTAATAGAAGTTGATATTACTTGCATCCTCACATTGTGGTCAGTAATAGAAGTTGATATTACTTGCATCCTCACATTGTGGTCAGTAATAGAAGTTGATATTACTTGCATCCTCACATTGTGGTCAGTAATAGAAGTTGATATTACCTGCATCCTCACATGTGTGGTCAGTAATAGAAGTTGATATTACCTTGCATCCTCACATTGTGGTCAGTAATAGAAGTGATATTACTTGCATCCTCACATTGTGGTCAGTAATAGAAGTTGATATTACCTGCATTCCTCACATTGGGTCAGTAATAGAAGTTGATATTACTGCATCCTCACATTGTGGTCAGTAATAGAAGTTGATATTACTTGCATCCTCACATTGTGTCAGTCATAGAAGTTGATATTACCTGGCATCCTCACATTGTGGTCAGTCATAGAAGTTGATATTACCTGCATCCTCACATTGTGGTCAGTAATAGAAGTGATATTACCTGCATCCTCACATTGTGGTCAGTCATAGAAGTTGATATTACCTGCATCCTCACATTGTGGTCAGTCATAGAAGTTGATATTACTTGCATCCTCACATTGTGGTCAGTAATAGAAGTTGATATTACCTTGCATCCTCACATTGTGGTCAGTAATAGAAGTTGATATTACCTTGCATCCTCACATTGTGGTCAGTAATAGAAGTGATATTACCTACATCCTCACATTGTGGTCAGTAGTAGAAGTTGATATTACCTGCATCCTCACATTGTGGTCAGTAATAGAAGTTGATATTACCTGCATCCTCACATTGTGGTCAGTAATAGAAGTTGATATTACCTTGCATCCTCACATTGTGGTCAGTAATAGAAGTTGATATTACCTTGCATCCTCACATTGTGGTCAGTAATAGAAAGTTGATATTACTGCATCCTCACATTGTGGTCAGTCATAGAAGTTGATATTACCTGCATCCTCACATTGTGGTCAGTAATAGAAGTTGATATTACTTGCATCCTCACATTGTGGTCAGTAATAGAAGTTGATATTACCTGCATCTCACATTGTGGTCAGTCATAGAAGTTGATATTACTGCATCCTCACATTGTGGTCAGTAATAGAAGGTGATATTACTTGCTCCTCACATTGTGGTCAGTCATAGAAGTTGATATTACGTGCATCCTCAAATTGTGGTCAGTCAATAGCAAGTTGATATTACTTGCATCCTCACATTGTGGTCAGTCAAGAAGTGGATATTACGTGCATCCTCACATTGTGGTCAGTCATAGAAGTTGATATTACCTTGCATCCTCACCATTGTTGGTCAGTAATCGAGAGGTTGATAGTTACCTGCATCCTCACATTGTGGTCAGTAAATAGACAGGTGATATTACGTTGCATCCATCACATGGTGGTCAGTAACTAGAAGTTGATATTACCTGCAGCCTCACATTGTGGTCAGTCATAGAAGTTGATATTACTTGGCATCCTCACATTGTGGTCAGTAATAGGAAAGGTGATATTACCTTGCATCCTCACATTGTGGTCAGTAATAGAAGTTGATATTACTTGCATCCTCACATTGTGGTCAGTCATAGAAGTTGATATTACCTGCATCCTCACATTGGGTCAGTATATAGAAGTTGATATTACTTGCATCCTCACATTGTGGTCAGTAATAGAAGTTGATATTACTTGCATCCTCACATTGTGGTCAGTCATAGAAGTTGATATTACTTGCATCCTCACATTGTGGTCAGTAATAGAAGGTGATATTACCTGCATCCTCACATTGTGGTCAGTAATAGAAGTTGATATTACTTGCATCCTCACATTGTGGTCAGTCATACAAGTTGATATTACCTGCATCCTCACATTGTGGTCAGTAATAGAAGTTGATATTATTTGCATACTCACATTGTGGCTCAGTCATAGAAGTTGATATTACTGCATCCTCACATTGTGGTCAGTAATAGAAGTTGATATTACCTGCATCTCACATTGTGGTCAGTAATAGAAGTTGATATTACCTGCATCCTCACATTGTGGTCAGTAATAGAAGTTGATATTACTTGCATCCTCAAATGTGGTCAGTAATAGAAGTTGATATTACCTGCATCATCACATTGTGGTCAGTAATAGAAGTGATATTACCTGCATCCTCACATTGTGGTCAGTAATAGAAGTTGATATTACCTGCATCCTCACATTGTGGTCAGTAATAGAAGTTGATATTACCTGCATCCTCACATTGTGGTCAGTAATAGAAGTTGATATTACTTGCATCCTCACATTGTGGTCAGTAATAGAAGTTGATATTACTTGCATCCTCACATTGTGGTCAGTCATATCATTGGCACCTTTCCGTCTTGACAGATGATAGTTTAGTACATTGTGCTTCAAAAAGGCTTAATAACTACGACCCATGGCGGTGGCGAGTGTGCTGGTAAGGCCAATTCTTGCTGCAAATGTTTGCCTAAAGTAGATGCATGTGAAAACATGGTCATTTCCACCATTGTGCACCATCTTACGTCTCTCGCGCTCTGTGTGTGCTTTATCTGCAATCATTTTCTCCTTTGTCTTTATTCCATCTGTGATAGTTGCCCTTCATGCAACACGTTCAGCGGCGACTTGTTCCCAATGTGCATTATCAATGCCTGTATCAATCACGTCCCGCTTACACACATCTTTGTATCGTAGTAGAGGCCGACCCTGAGATCTCCTACCCGTCTGTAATTCACCAAAAAAGATGTCCTTTGGTATTCTACCATCATCCATCCTCCTAACGATGTCCTATCCATCTAAGTCTACGAAGACTGAGCATGGAATACACCGTCACACAACCTGATCTTTCCAATACTTCAGTATTTGTGATTTTGTCTTGCCACTTAATACCAAGTATTCTTCGCAGACACCGCATATGAAAGCTGTTTAAACGTTTCTCTTGGCGTGAGTAAGTTGTCCAGGTTTCACTGCCATAAAGAAGAGTACTAAGGACACAGGCTTGGTAGACGAGGACTTTTGTTTTGGCAGTAAGCTTCCTGTTCTCCCAGACTCTTTTTGCTAACATGTTCATTGTTGTTGCTGCCTTGCCAATCCTGATGTTGATTTCCTGATCGAGGGATAATTTGCTATTTACCTCTGATCCTAGATATGTAAAATGGTCTACTATCTCCAGTTCGGCGTCGTCAATAAAGATTGATGGTACACCATGTGCACCTTGTGACATAATCTGTGTCTTCTTTTTGTTAATTGTTAAACCAAATTCAGAACAAGCATTGGAGAATGCAGATAGTAGATGTTGTAATTCTTCCTCAGAGTGGGTCGTAATCGCAGCATCATCCGCAAAAAGCAACTCTCTGATTAGTACCCTCCTAATTTTGGTCTTGGCCTTCAATCTCTGAGCATTATAGAGGCCACCATCTGAGCGTGAGTGAATGTATATACCGTCATCCTGATCACGAAAGGCATATTTCAGTAGAAGTGAAAAGTATATCCCAAAGAGGGTGGGGGTTAGTACACAACCTTGCTTAACTCCACTCTTGATTTCAAACTCTTCTGAAGTTGAGCCATCAAACTTGATTATACCCTTCATGCCTGTGTGGAACGATTCCACAATGGACAGAAGAGTTGGTGGGCAGCCAATCTTCTTTAGTGCTTTGAACAGACCCTCACGACTGACCAAATCGAATGCCTTTGTGAGGTCGATGAAGGCAATAAACAGTGGCTGATTTTGTTCCCGGCATTTTTCTTGCATCTGTCGCAATGAGAATATCATATCAATGGTAGACCGGTTCTGACGGAAGCCGCACTGTGATTCGGGGTAGACTTGATCTCCCAGGACTTGAAGTCTGCGCAGAACAATTCTGGCAAATACTTTCCCAACAATACACAGAAGTGAGATACCCCTATAGTTGTTACAGTCGCTCCGATCGCCCTTGTTCTTGTACAGCGTTATGATGTTTGAATCTTTGAAATCCTGTGTGACTTGTCCTTCTCGCCAGCATAGCTCTATTAGCTGGTGGATCTGTAGCGTGAGTGTGTCTTGCCCACTCCTGATTACCTCTATTGGAATCCCATCCTTACCTGGAGCCTTGCCAGACGCACGTTCGTGTATAGCACACTTAACTTCTGTTATGGTGGGAAGTGTGTCCAGGTGGTCAAGAGTTGGCAGGGCCTCTATGGCGTTGAGGGCATCATCCGCTAGCTTGGTCTCACTTGAGTAAAGCTCTAAATAGTGCTCGACCCATCTATCCATCTGCTGTTTCTTATTAGTGATGATTTCTCCAGTCAAGGTTTTCAGCGGTTCACTTATTTTGATCTTATTTTCAGCGGTTCACTTATTTTGATTTTGACTCCTGGTTTTACATCCTGGCACACCAATTACACGCCAGAGATGACCACCACCCGTGCAGCATATTGGTGGAGAAAGGCAGAACCAGGCAGCACAAGCTAAAGGTAAAGACGTTCCAGTATGACAGTACAGGGCAAGATGTGGTGAGTAAAATAAGACGTGATAAGCGCAGAACGTTTCAGGGCAGGAAAAAAAGCTGGGAGCAGCCACCGTGGTGGAGTTTCGAGGTGGAGAAGGCTTGGGTGGATAAGGGTAGTGCTGTAAGGAGATGGCAAAATGCCAAGAAGAACAGAGCTGGTCATCTTAGTCCCTGCTTGCACTTAGAAAGAAAGATGCACACAAAAGTAAGCTATTTCAAAAAACTGGTCAAGGTGGTTAAAAGCGAAAAATGGGCAGAGGTGTGTCAAAGAGTAAGCACAGACAAGTCACTGAAATTGTTCTGGCGACTACATAAAAGCATGAGTGGTGTAGTCAAGAATAAGAGCATTTCAGACTTCCAAGGTGCTGACCTCACCTGGCAGAGGACTGACGAGGACAAGGGCAAAGCCCTCTTTGAACGCTACCTTGAGCAGGGCAACCAGACAGACATGGGAGGCCGAAATCTGGCCAAGGAGGTCACCTCAGACAGATGCAAGGCCCAGAACACTTCGGAGGAAGACACAGTGACAGTGAAAGAAATCAAGGCTGTGCTTCGACGATCAAAAAACAGTGCTCCAGGTCCTGATGGCATAAGATACGACGACATAAATAGGTGTACCGACAATGAGCTAGAGAAACTAGCAGACATGTACAACAACAGTATAGGGAGTGCTAGCATCAAGGAGGAATGGTTACACAGCTATCTGATTCCCTTGCCGAAGCCTGACAAAGACCACAAAAAAATTCAGGGATATCGAATTATAACCATGCAGAATACAATAGGCAAGCTGCTGGAGAAGGTAATTGCCAGGAAAATATCAAGCCAACTAGAGAGGCAAGGTGTTTTCCCACCTACCCTGGGTGGGTACCGTCCAAAAAGAGAAACCTGGACCAATGCAGCAGTCTTTGCCCATGATGTCTATGAAGGTTTCCACTCAGGCACTGAAACCGTTGCTGCAGCGATTGATCTTGAGGACGCATACAACAGAGTACCACTGGATTTTTTAATGTTTCAGCTTCTTGAACTAAACGTAAGTCCATTCCTCCTTAGTTGGATCGCTGCAGCCCTCTTACCAACGGAAAGTAGTTTTTAGATGTGGCAGTTGGACTTCGGAACCAACAACAATATATCCTGGCCTACCACAGGGATCACCATTATCTCCGGTACTGTTCAACGCCTACACAGTGAGAATCACCAGTGAGCAGATCACTGGACCTGGCAGGACATTGTCGTATGCCGATGATGTTTTAGTGTATCGTCAGGGTAAGGATAGAGAGGAGGTTGCTGTGGAACTACAAACCGAACTCAATCGCATAAGTACTTGGTGTGATGAAGCTGGGGCAATGGTCAACCCAACAAAGGCAACAGTGACTTGGTTCTCGTTGAATAATCATATTGTCAACAATCCAACACCAACTGTAATGCTGTGTTCAGAGACGGTGGAAAGAACGCAGGCAATGAATTACCTGGGGATACGGTTTGATCGAAGCCTTGCTTATAATGTGCACATAGACCAGGTGATAACAAAGGCCAAGCGGGGTTTGGCAGCGATGCGGGTGATGGCGGCAGCAAACTGTGAGCAGCGCCATCTATGTCTTCTGTACGAGGGGCTGGTCATGTCTGTTTTGGAGTATGCAATGGCAATCCTGACTCTCAGCCATAAGCAGATAGAAAGGATGGAAAGGATACAGAATGAAGCTATGCGCATTATTCTTGGATGTACAAGAGATACAGCATGCAGGGCGATGCGCTACCTTCTTGATTTTCCAACCATTGAAGAGAGAATACAAGTTTGCAGGGCACGCGCCTACCTCAGAATTAACGCAAACACACAACATCCACTGCATAGTGAAATTAGGAAGGTGAAGGGCAGCAGGTTAAAAAGAGGACGGTCGTGGATGGGTCAAGCCGAAGACATTCTTCAACAGGTGTGTTCACTTGAGGACTTAGAACCTGGCGAGGAGTGGGTGCAAGTGCCAACAGACTTCTGCACATCCTTTTCAGTTTGCATCCAACTAGATAGAAAATGCAGACAAGAAAATCCGGCTGCTGTTGAGGCTGAAGTACAAGCGTTGATTTTCGAGAATTCGCTAGACGGTGACGCGGTCATCTACACAGATGGGTCGGTCGTCCGACATGTGAGAAGCTCATGGGCCTTTACAGCTCGGGCCGGAGGGAGAATTGTGAAGGAGGACTCTGGTGCTTTCACTGAAACCACAAGTAGCCTGACCATGGAAGTCATGGCAGTAAGTAAAGCAATAACATGGCTCGAGACACAGACATTCACTAGGGCTTGTTTCCTTAGCGACTCAATGAACATGATCAAGAGGATAGAGGAGGGGTCGATCCGAAGAGAATGGTTGCTGCCTCTGAAGCGGTCTCGGCTGGCAAAGATTAGTTTCATTTTCGTGCCAGGTCATGCGGGAGTACAAGGAAATGAGCGGGCCGACAAGCTCGCAGGTGAGGCTACTGTGGAGGGCGGACGCGCCATGGACCAGGCTGACATTCTGAATGCTCTACGAGAAGTGAGACTTTTGCGAGAACCAAGTGATGACTGTGAATCTACAACAATGGCCAGACTGCGGAGCAGCAAATTAAAAGAGGGGTGGCCAAACAAGAACACTACGCAGGAAGCCAAAGAAGATTGATAAACCAACACAGAACTGGCGTCGTTAGCCGCTACACGCTGCGGGATTTGCTGAGGAGGGGATCCGAGCACTTATGGACTGAATGGTTCGATGTGCAACGAGGATGATCTGTCGACTAACTAACTAACTAACTAACTAACTTATTTTGATCATTGAACCACAGGCTTTCTTTATCCCTTCATACATGCTTCTGATGTTTCCCTTATTGCTTGCGATTTGAATGGACTCACATACCTTGATCCAATAGTCATTCGCACACTGCCTGGCAGCCTTTTGCACATCGTTCCTAGCTTGCCTTAGCTCACTCAGAGTGTTACGCGTTGTTCTTTCCTTGTTTCTTAAGAGAGCTATCTTCTTTCTATCAATCAAGGGCTGCAGTATATGGCTGTTTGCCGCAAACCAGTCCTGCCTCTTATGATCCACAGTGCCGTAAACCCCTACCGCTGTTTTATAAATAGTTGCCTTAGGTTTACTCCATTAATCATTTACTATACAATTTTCTGATGTATCAATGAAAGCGTCTTCAAGTTGCTGTTGAAATTCAAAGCACTTTCCAGGATCGTGAGTGTTAATCATATTAATCCTGGGGCTAGATTTGTGTTTAGCTGTGTAGATTCTCTTTGGTCTCAGTCTAACCCTTGCAACAACCAAAGAATGATCTGTATCACATTCAGCACTGTGGTAACTTCGAGTTACCGATGTGTGGTTCAGATGTTGTCTCCGGTGTGATAATGAAGTCCAGCTTATGCCAATGGCCGGATCTGGATGTTTCCATGTGACCTTATGCAGCTCTTTTGTTTTAAAAAGGAGTTTTGTAATACAATAAGTCATTTCTAGTGCAATGCTCCAGCAGCCTTTGCCCATTTTCATTCATGCGACCGTTGTTGTATTTTCCAAGGTCATGAACTCGAGTCCTTGCCCACACGTAGCACTGAAATCACCGAGCATATACATGTAGTCGGGTTTGGAACTGTCTTGATCACAGAGTCTAACTCATCATAGAACGAATGCTTGACATCATCAGAG
>JACEFZ010018051.1:15000-35689 GCA_014155875.1 Cepaea nemoralis | reverse complement strand
CAGATCTTAGTTTTTTGGGATGTCGGGTTTTTATCAGATTTAGTTTTTGGGGATGTAAAGGTATTAGTCAGTCTTAGTTTTTGGGATGTCGGGTATTGGGTAAGATCTTAGTTTTTGGGGTTTCAGGGTTAGTGGATTTTAAACCGGGGATGTCGGGGTTATCGGGATCTTAGTTTTTGGGGGGGGGAATGTCGGGTATTATCAGATCTTAGTTTTTGGGGATGTCAGATATTAGTCAGATCTTAGTTGTTGGGATGTCAGGAAATTGTCAGATCTTAGTTTTTGGATGTCAGGTTTTAGTCAGATTTAGTTTTTGGGGATGTCGGTTTTGGACAGGTTGGGTGTGGGGGTTTAAATTAGTTTTTGGGGAGTCAGGTTTTAAAGTCAATTTATTGGGGGAAATATTGGAAGATCTTAGTTGTTGGGATGTCAGGTATTATTTCGGATCTTAGTTTTTGGGATGTCAGGTATTACCCAGATATTAGGTTGTTGGGTTTTGGGGTAAAGTTTTATGTTGGGATTCGGGTAAGAGATCTTGTTTTTGGGGAAATGTCAGGAAATTAGCCAGATCTTAGTTGGTGGGATGTCCAGATATTATCAGATCTTAGTTGTCGGGATGTCAGGTATTAGTCAGATCTTAGTTTGTCGGGATGTCAGGTATTAGTCAGTCTTAGTTGTTGGGATGTAAGGTATTAGTTAGATCTTAGTTGTTGGGATGTCAGGTATTAGTCAGATCTTATTGGTGGATGTCAGGTATTAGTCAGATCTTAGTTGTTGGGATGTCAGTATTAGTCAGATCTTAGTTGTTGGGATGTCAGGTATTAGTCAGATCTTAGTTGTTGTGGGATGTCAGGTATTAGTCACATCTTAGTTGTTGGGATGTCAGGTATTAGTCAGATACTTAGTTGTTGGGATGTCAGGTATAGTTCAGATCTTAGTTGTTGGGATGTCAGGTATTAGTCAGATCTTAGTTGTTGGGATGTCAGGTATTAGTCAGATCTTAGTTGTTGGGATGTCAGGTATTAGTCAGATCTTTGTGTTGGGATGTCAGGTATTAGTCAGATCTTAGTTGTTGGGATGTAGGTATTAGTCAGATCTTAGTTGTTGGATGTCAGATATTAGTCAGATCTTAGTTGGTGGGATGTCAGGTATTAGTCAGATCTAGTTGTTGGATGTCATGTATTAGTCAGATCTTAGTTGTTGGGATGTCAGGTATTAGTCAGATCTTAGTTGTTGGGATGTCAGGTATTAGTCAGAATCTTAGTTGTTGGGATGTCAGGTATTAGTCAGATCTTAGTTGTTGGGATGTCAGGTATTAGTCAGATCTTAGTTGTCGGGATGTCAGGTATTAGTCAGATCTTAGTTGTTGGGATGTCAGGTATTAGTCAGATCTTAGTTGTTGGGATGTCAGATATTAGTCAGATCTTAGTTGTTGGGATGTCAGGTATTAGATCAGATTTAGTTGTTGGGATGTCAGGTATTAGTCAGATCTTAGTTGTCGGAGTGTCAGGTATTAGTCAGATCTTAGTTGTTGGGATGTCAGGTATTAGTCAGATCTTAGTTGTTGGGATGTCAGTATTAGTCAGATCTTAGTTGTTGGGATGTCAGGATATTAGTCAGATCTTAGTTGTTGGATGTCAGATATTAGTCCAGATCTTAGTTGTTGGGATGTCAGGTATTAGTAGATCTTAGTTGTTGGGATGTCAGGTATTAGTCAGATCTTAGTTGTTGGGATGTCAGGTATTAGTCAGATCTTAGGTGTTGGGATGTCAGGTATTAGTCAGATCTTAGTTTGTTGGGATGTCAGGTATTAGTCAGATCTTAGTTGTTGGGATGTCAGGTATTAGTCAGATCTTAGTTGTTGGGATGTCAGGTATTAGTCAGATCTTAGTTGTTGGGATGTCAGGTATTAGTCAGATCTTAGTTGTTGGGGATGTCAGGTATTAGTCAGATCTTAGTGTTGGATGTCAGGTATTAGTCAGATTTTTAGTTGTTGGGATGTCAGTATAGCAGATCTTAGTTGTTGGGATGTCAGGTATTAGTCAGATCTAGTTGTTGGGATGTCAGGTATTAGTAAGATCTTAGTTGTTGGGATGTCAGGTATTAGTCAGATCTTAGTTGTTGGGATGTCATGTGTTAGTCAGATCTTAGTTGTTGGGATGTCAGGTATTAGTCAGATCTTAGTTGTTGGGATATCAGGTATTAGACAGATCTTAGTTGTTGGGATGTCAGGTATTAGTCACATCTTAGTTGTTGGGATGTCAGGTATTAGTCACATCTTAGTTGTTGGGATGTCAGGTATTAGTCAGATCTTAGTTGTTGGGATGTCAGGTTTTAGTCAGATCTTAGTTGTTGGGATGTCAGATATTAGACAGATCTTAGTTGTTGGGATGTCAGGTATTAGTCAGATCTTAGTTGTTGGGATGTCAGGTATTAGTCAGATCTTAGTTGTTGGGATGTCAGATATTACTCAGATCTTAGTTGTTGGGATGTCAGATATTAGACAGATCTTAGTTGTTGGGATGTCAGGTATTAGTCAGATCTTAGTTGTTGGGATGTCAGATATTAGTCAGATCTTAGTTGTTGGGATGTCAGATATTAGTCAGATCTTAGTTGTTGGGATGTCAGGTATTAGTTAGATCTTAGTTGTTGGGATGTCAGGTATTAGTCAGATCTTATTGGTGGGATGTCAGGTATTAGTCAGATCTTAGTTGTTGGGATGTCAGGTATTAGTCAGATCTTAGTTGTTGGGATGTCAGGTATTAGTCAGATCTTAGTTGTTGGGATGTCAGGTATTAGTCACATCTTAGTTGTTGGGATGTCAGGTATTAGTCAGATATTAGTTGTTGGGATGTCAGGTATTAGTCAGATCTTAGTTGTTGGGATGTCAGATATTAGTCAGATCTTAGTTGTTGGGATGTCAGATATTAGTCAGATCTTAGTTGTTGGGATGTCAGGTATTAGTTAGATCTTAGTTGTTGGGATGTCAGGTATTAGTCAGATCTTATTGGTGGGATGTCAGGTATTAGTCAGATCTTAGTTGTTGGGACGTCAGGTATTAGTCAGATCTTAGTTGTTGCGATGTCAGGTATTAGTCAGATCTTAGTTGTTGGGATGTCAGGTATTAGTCACATCTTAGTTGTTGGGATGTCAGGTATTAGTCAGATCTTAGTTGTTGGGATGTCAGGTATTAGTCAGATCTTAGTTGTTGGGATGTCAGGTATTAGTCAGATCTTAGTTGTTGGGATGTCAGGTATTAGTCAGATCTTAGTTGTTGGGATGTCAGGTGTTAGTCAGATCTTAGTTGTTGGGATGTCAGGTATTAGTCAGATCTTAGTTGTTGGGATGTCAGGTATTAGACAGATCTTAGTTGTTGGGATGTCAGGTATTAGTCAGATCTTAGTTGTTGGGATGTCAGGTATTAGTCAGATCTTAGTTGTCGGGATGTCAGGTATTAGACAGATCTTAGTTGTCTGGATGTCAGGTATTAGTCAGATCTTAGTTGTTGGGATGTCAGGTATTAGTCAGATCTTAGTTGTTGGGATGTCAGGTATTAGTCAGATCTTAGTTGTTGGGATGTCAGGTATTAGTCAGATCTTAGTTGTTGGGATGTCAGATATTAGTCAGATCTTAGTTGTTGGGATGTCAGGTATTAGTCAGATATGACTGAGCTTCCGTATGACAATAGATGTCACTATCTGCTTTCTGTTAGTGCCAAATATTGGGTAGTGCTAAACAAACTCGACACCCCAAATTGTGCCAACGTATTCGGGCAGAGGAGTGCAAATGGGAGGATACCAGCCTGATCCTGGTGTGAGGAAATGCAACCTAAAGACTAAGTGTCATGATAGGGCATACCAGACCTTATGCCTTGGTCCAAAACTGCTCTAGGATTGAAGCTCTGATAGTGAAAACATTGCTTAGCTTATCTGGCAGTTTCTGCTGCTGGTCTTATTCCAGATGTATTGGTGTTACCTTTTCTCTGGAGCAAACTAGATAGACCGATAGAGGGAATGTGCTGCATGGGCAACACATTGTCTTTACAATTCAGCCCAGGCTTTGAGCTATGGAAAAGTCATTGTGCTTTTTTTTTGGGGAAACACAATGTAACAAACTTTTGTCTGTCAAGATGGCCAGGTGCCAGTAGAAATAGTAGTAAGTATTATTCTATAGTTGTGTTCTATATTCAACATTATTGTATTCATGTTTTGACTGTATAGTTAGTATTATTTTATAGCTGTGTTCTATATGCAACATTATTGTATTCATGTTTCGACTGTATATTTATAGTTTTGTCATCTGGCTTTGACTTCTGTAGATTAGCTTGCATATTCACTTTAATGTCTATTTGGATATTAATTTGAGTATCAATTTGCATCTACATCTATATTAACATGTATATCAACTTTGGTATTTACATATAAATTAATTTGTACATCAATTTCTGTATCTATATCTAGATTAATTTGTACACAATCTTGTATATCTTTGTCTAGATTAACTGCATAGAAACTTGTATATCTACATCCAGATTAATG
This sequence comes from Cepaea nemoralis, assembly GCA_014155875.1. Classification (NCBI taxonomy): domain Eukaryota; kingdom Metazoa; phylum Mollusca; class Gastropoda; order Stylommatophora; family Helicidae; genus Cepaea; species Cepaea nemoralis. Next base: position 31,151 of record JACEFZ010018051.1, on the reverse strand, counting down.
TGTCCATAGACTTGCCTATCTTTATCTAGATTAACTTGCATAGAAACTTTTATATCTACATCCAGACTAATTTATACATAAACTTGTATATCTTTATCTACATTAATTTGCATAGAAATGTGTATGTCTACATACAGATTATCCATTGGCACCATGCCGTCTTGACAGACAATAGTTTGCGCTTTAAAAAGGCATAATAACTTTTAGCGAATGTGACTGATAAGACCAATTCACGCTGTAAATGTCCGTTCACAGTGGGTGCATGTGAACATGTAGTCATTTACACCATCATGCACCATCTTACGTCTCATACGCTCGGTGTGTGACTTATCTGCAATAATTTTCTCCTTTGTCTTATTTCATTTCTGATCTTTGCCCTCCATGCAACACGTTCAGCAGCGACTTGCTCCCACTGTGCATTATCAATGCCTGTATCAATCATGTCCCGCTTACACACATCTTTGTATCGTAGTAGAGGCCGACCCTGAGATCTCTTACCCATCTGTAATTCACCAAAAAACAGATCAATTATAATTTATACAATTTATAATTTATTAAAATAACAAACAGAAAAATACAGATTAATTTGTACATAAACTTGTATATCTTTATCTAGATTAATTTGCATAGAAACGTGTATATCTACATATAGATTAATTTGTACATAAACTTGTATATCTACATCCAGACTAATTTGTATAACAATTTCTGTATCTACAACTATATTAAATGTGAATATCTAAGTCTACATTGTGACCTATATTACATTAAGTCTATATACACTTCTATATTAACATCTACATTAACTAGTGTATCAACTTCTGTATCTACTTTTAGATTGACTTGTATATCATCTTCTATTTCTGCTTAAAGATTAACCTTTTGTAATCTTCTGTATCTCTGTCTAGATTAACTTGTAACAAAGCTTCTAAACTGGCATAAACATTAATTTATATATCCACTTACATATCTATGTCTACATTAACTTATATATCAATTTGTATATCTAAAAGTTAGTTCCATATCCTTTACAGGACCTCACAGTCAACACAAGCAATTTTTGCTGTTGTGAATTCTTGGCAAGTTTACATTAAATAGTTTGCCATTGCTTTCTGAATGACCGGCACCCATACAATTTCATAAAAAGCTAATGCAAGGTGGTCTGCTGCCAAATCTCCTGCAGCTGTGTTTCGAACGTAGATATGCAAGATTACGAACTGCATCCATAAACCCTTTGCCGCGGAGCCGGCATTTCACATACTAATTTATATAAATATTCACATATTAATTTACATAAGTATTCACATACTAATTCATACAAGTATTCAGATACTGATTCACACAAGTATTCACATACTAATTCACATAAGTATTCAGATACTAATTCACATAATTTTCAAATATTCTTAGGCAGAGTTCCAATCTCACAGGTGTACAGAAGATTCTCACAAAGCCCCTGCACCCCTTGCCTGTGAAAATGGGGCATCTGCCTTGTCTGTGACCCAGTCCAGCAGAATGGTTGGTCTCAGCAACAGGGATGACACCACATGCGATGACATGCAGTACAACAATGGTAACAATAACAATGGGCATGCTTGTTCATCCACTTCACAAGTGACAATTGGACATAAATACCAGAATGATAATAATGATGAGGTGAGAATGATCATTGAACTGCACTCATTTATCATCATCACGTGCTCCTGCCAGCTGGTGGCTCTCCACTGATCTCAGACATTGATATTCTGGATCATCTCTGCTAATGATGTTAAATCAGAGAAGCAACGGCTGCAGCAGTATATAACAATAGGAAATACAGACACTTAGGTATGTGTAACTCCTGCGGAAAGATGAGACATACTAAACAAGGACACAGTGTACAAACCTGACAACGAACTCCATACATGTGAACATAAATCACAGAGCAAACATTCACCCCCCCCCCCCCAAAAAAAAGAAAAAAATTGAGACAATCCAAATACACACACACACACACACACACATATATATATATATATATATATATATATATATATATATATAAGTTATCAGTTGGGGTATCTTCATTGCACTCCGGACATGTCCATAGGTGCTCAGATCCTCCCCGCAGCATATGCATCAGCGTCCGGTGGCTAATAGTGCCAGTTCTGTGTTGGTTGACGAGGCGCTTTGTTTTCCCGATGTACCTCTCGCGTCTGGCTGTGCCGATTCTTACTCCCAAGACTTTCATCCTGGACAGCGATGTGGATTCACTGACCTCAAAGTCCTCTGTTCTAACCATATCTTTGAGGACGTTAATAACATTGGCACGATCCATGGGCTGGCCATCTACAGGGGGTGCAGAGCCAGCCAGTTTATCAGCTCGTTCATTTCCCTCAACCCCTGCATGTCCCGGGGCGAAGATGAAGGTGACTTTACGGACAACAGACTTCTGCAGCGACTCAGTCCACTGTCTATGTACAGATCCAGCTTCGACCTTCTGAATCATGCTCATTGAATCACTTAGTACACACATGTTGGTATAATGCTGTGATTCCAGCCATATGAAAGCCTGTGTAACTGCCATCACCTCCATCGTCATGCTGCTCGTGGTCATAGAGTGGGCACCACTGGATTCTTGAATGGTTCGGCCCGCTGAACGGGCTGTAAATGCCCACGCACTTCTCTGCTGCTTTACCACAGATCCATCTATATAGATGAGCACTTCGGGGTTATCTGAGTGTTCATAGATGAGCGCGTTAACCTCTGCATTGACAGCGGCAGGGTTCTGCTCTCTGCACCGTCTGTCGAGTGTGATAATGCAGGAGAAAGTGCACTTAAAAGCTGGAGGCACCGGCACCCATTCCTTGCCGGGGTTGATACTGGTAAGACTGCAGACCTGTCTGACGACATCTTCCGCCCGACCCATCCATGATTTGCCCCTCTTTAGCCTGTCACCCTTTTCTCTGAATATAGCGTCATGCAGAGGGTGCTGCTCATCTGCACTTATTTTTAAGTATGCACGAGCTCTCCAGATCTTGATCCTGTGTTCCATTGTCGGGAAGTCAAGGAGGTATCTCATTGCTACACAGCTGGTGTCTCTCGTGCAGCCCAAAATGATGCGCATGGCTTCGTTTTGTACCTTTTCAAGTCTTCCAATCTGTGTAGGGCTGACAGTGAGGATGGCCAGGGCATACTCGATGTGTGAAAGCACAAGTCCCTGGAACAGAAGTATTAGCAGCCTTTGCTCGATATTGGCAGTCGCCATGACTCTCATTGCTGACAAACCTTTTAGAGCTTTCGTTATGACATAATCGACATGATCTCTGAAGGACAGGCTACGATCAAGCCTCACGCCAAGATATGTCATTGACTGGATTCTACTCAAACTTCTCCCATCCATTCTTACTGCCGGCAGTTCTGTTTTCACAATATGGTTGTTTAGTGAGAACCATGTAACCGTTGCCTTTGCAGGGTTGACAAGGGCATCGGCATCAGCACACCATGAGGAAATTCGATCTAGTTCGCCCTGCATATAGTTGGCAACCGCCTGTCTATCTCGACCCTGTCGATACACGGGAATGTCGTCAACGAATAGGTGCTAGGTGTCTCATGTGCATGCGCAGCGCCTAAACAAAATGGCCACTGTACTTACTGTGTGTACAACCAAAGAACAACGTGCTGTTGTGCTTCTTTTTTTTTTTTTTTTTTGGCAAAAGGACTGCCTGCAAAGGACATTCATAAGGAAATGCTTCCTGTTTATGTTGACAAATGTTTGTCCTTTAAGAGGTGCATAGCTGGGTATAATCATTTTCTAAAAAAAAAGTTTAATGTGAAGTAAAAACATGGTTTAGAAAACAGGGCATGCAGTTCTATGCCGCCAGTTTGGGAGGACTGATAAAATGATAGGATAACTGCATCAATGTTGGTGGAAATTATGTTGAGACATAAAGGGACAATGTATGTATAAAAATAAACTGGTTTCAAGTTTATCATATTTAATTATTTTTTCATTTGTGACCCACTTATTGACTACCCCTTGTAATAATAGTATAATAAAATAATAAAATAAAAATAAGCATTCTTGGACACAACAAACGACGTTTCCATTATATAAATCTTCATCAGGGACTGGACAACAGAAAGAGATCTAAAGAAAAAAACATAAAATTATAAAATAATATTAAAATACAACTCCTTCGAGGTCAAGAATGCACACAAGTTGAGCTCAGTTCGATTTTGAAAGGTGCTGTTTTTCTACAAAGGTTGAAAGGTTGAGTCCAATTCAGCTGTAAAAGTGCCAAATAAGAAATGTGTGGCCAAAGGTGTGCAAACATTCAGATATGAATATATAGAGGGGAGTCAGCAGAGCTATACAGTTGCATCTACAACAGTATTGATTCCTGCTGGATGGATGCATCCCAGAGAGTTGATTAACTGGCTTTCAGTTGAAAACCTAATGAAGTTGGTAGAGAAGCTGATAATATTCATCCATGCTACTGCCTCAGTCCTTCTAGCATCATTTCTGTCTATAGGAGGTCCGCGTGGCTGAATGGATAAGAATGCATGTTCTTAACCATCTGGTGTGCTGATGCCAAGTTCAGTGATTCAACCCCTACACCAGACAGTTGGACTACAGTGTTCACTTCTCGTCCATGACCTGGAGACGTAAATGATAAGTACCTCTGAAGTCGGAGTGGGTTTGCATGATGGCGAAGGACACTGATAACATGGAAAGCTAAATGCTAATCTACACGCAAAAATAAGTCCATTGCTATTAGTAGTAGTGTGTATGCACTATGCTTGAGATCAAAGTGAACAAGCAAAAAAAAAAAACATTTCTCTCGCTTTGCCTCTGCTGCTTGTCCCATTGATTTTTCAAGTCATCTTGCTGTTTTTCATTGCCTCTCTTCTCATTTTATGGTCAAAGAATATTGTTTTTCACTTTTGTATAACTGCATGTAATGTTCTACATTCATTCACCTGTTTCAGGCAATCATTGTTGGTGAATATAGAACATATCCATTGTTCTGTATAGATTGCTTACAATAAAAATTATCTTTAGCGTTTAGTGCTCGCTGTTCTTTTACAAAATGAGCATCTCTATTTACAAAAACATACAATGTGTTTAAACTGGCTATTGGCGAAGGGATTTCAAATGCAATTTGTAATCCAGCAAACCATGTTTGATACATAGCGGTGGGTGATTTGGAAGCAGACCACCTTGCGTTGGTTTTAATACAATGGTATGAGTGCCAGTTGTTCAGAATGCAATGGCAAACTACAGAACATAAACTTGCTAAGCAATCACAAACAGTAAAAGAAAGCTGGGTTTGACCATGTCCTGTGAAGGAAATACAACTAACTTTTTTAAAACTCTGTAAAGCTGTAAATATGAAATGTGTTTAACTAGGTAAAGCTGTAAATATGAAATGTGTTTAACTAGTTAAATATGAAATTTGTTTAACTAGGTAAAGCTGTAAATATGAAATGTGTTTAACTAGGTAAAGCTGTAAATATGAAATGAGTTTAACTAGATAAAACTGTAAATATGAAATGAGTTTAAATAGATAAAGCTGTAAATATGAAATGTGTTTAACTAGGTACAGCTGTAAATATAAAATGTGTTTAACTCTGTAAAGCTGTAAATATGAAATGTGTTTAACTAGGTAAAACTGTAAATATGAAATGTGTTTAACTAGGTAAAACTGTAAATATGAAATGTGTTTAACTAGGTAAAACTGTAAATATGAAATGTGTTTAACTAGGTAAAACGTAAATATGAAGTTTTTTTAACTGGGTAAAACTGTAAATATCAAGTGTGTTTAACTAGGTAAAACTGTAAATATGAAATGTGTTTAACTAGGTAAAACTGTAAATGTGAAATGTGTTTAACTAGGTAAAGCTGTAAATATGAAATGTGTTTAACTAGGTAAAACTGTAAATATGAAATGTGTTTAACTAGGTAAAACTGTAAATGTGAAATGTGTTTAACTAGGTAAAACTGTAAATATGAAGTGTGTTTAACTAGGTAAAACTGTAAATATGAAATGTGTTTAACTAGTTAAATATGAAATTTGTTTAACTAGGTAAAGCTGTAAATATGAAATGTGTTTAACTAGGTAAAGCTGTAAATATGAAATGAGTTTAAATAGATAAAGCTGTAAATATGAAATGTGTTTAACTAGGTACAGCTGTAAATATAAAATGTGTTTAACTCTGTAAAGCTGTAAATATGAAATGTGTTTAACTAGGTAAAACTGTAAATGTGAAATGTGTTTAACTAGGTAAAACTGTAAATATGAAATGTGTTTAACTAGGTAAAACTGTAAATATCAAGTGTGTTTAACTAGGTAAAACTGTAAATATGAAATGTGTTTAACTGGGTAAAACTGTAAATATCAAGTGTGTTTAACTAGGTAAAACTGTAAATATGAAATGTGTTTAACTAGGTAAAACTGTAAATGTGAAATGTGTTTAACTAGATAAAACTGTAAATATGAAATGTGTTTAACTAGGTAAAACTGTAAATATGAAATGTGTTTAACTAGATAAAGCTGTAAATATGAAATGTGTTTAACTAGGTAAAGCTGTAAATATGAAATGAGTTTAAATAGATAAAGCTGTAAATATGAAATGTGTTTAACTAGGTAAAGCTGTAAATATAAAATGTGTTTAACTCTGTAAAGCTGTAAATATGAAATGTGTTTAACTAGGTAAAGCTGTAAATATGAAATGTGTTTAACTAGGTAAAACTGTAAATATGAAATGTGTTTAACTAGGTAAAACTGTAAATGTGAAATGTGTTTAACTAGGTAAAACTGTAAATATGAAGTTTTTTTAACTGGGTAAAACTGTAAATATCAAGTGTGTTTAACTAGGTAAAACTGTAAATATGAAATGTGTTTAACTAGGTAAAACTGTAAATGTGAAATGTGTTTAACTAGGTAAAGCTGTAAATATGAAATGTGTTTAACTAGGTAAAACTGTAAATATGAAATGTGTTTAACTAGGTAAAACTGTAAATGTGAAATGTGTTTAACTAGGTAAAACTGTAAATATGAAGTGTGTTTAACTAGGTAAAACTGTAAATATGAAGTGTGTTTAACTTGGTTAAGTTAGTTGCATATCCTTTCCAGGACGTAACAGTCAAACCCAGCATATTTTGGCTGTTTGTAATTCCTGAGCAAGTTTGCGTTTAGTTTGTCATTGCTTTCTGAACGACCAGCACCCATACTATTTCATAAAAATAACAACGTAAGGCAGACTGCTGCCATATAGCCAGCAACTCTGTTTTAAACGCGGTATGTGGCATTACGAACTGAGTCCACAACCTTTTACACAGAGCCGGCATAACTTGATAAAGCTGTAAAAATGTAATAATTAGCTTGGTTAAGCTGTAAACATTATGTATGTTTAACTCGGTAAAGCTATAAAATTTATATGCTTAACTTTGTAAAATTGTAAGAATTATGTGTGTTTAAACTGGTAAAGTTGTAAAAATTATATGTGTTTAAATTGGTAAAGCTGTAAAAATTACATGTGTTTAACTTGGAAAAAGCTGTAAAAATTACATGTGTTGAACTTGGTAAATCTGTAAAAGTTACATGTGTTAAACTTGGTAAAGCTGTAAATATTACAAGTGTTTAACTTGGAAAAGCTGTAAAAATTACATGTGTTGAACTTGGCAAATCTGTAAAAGTTACATGTGTTTAACTTGGTAAAGATTTCCCAGAAGCAGCACGGGGTAATACAATAATTCCTTTATTTGCTGTAAGTTACAGATAGATTCATCATCAACATGTGCCATAACGATACACTCTGAGCGGTCAAGGTTCACCATATCACATGATCACCCGAGTCGTGGATCAGCTCTGTGTTCCTGTCTTGATCATGCCATGTGGTCAAGCCATATAGATATTTATTTGTTTGCCTTTCCCTTATTCGCTGTCAACATCAGCACCTTTCAGCTGATTGTTGATTTCTTGACAAGATTACGCTCAGTAGTTTGCCATTGCTTTCGGACCAGCTGGCTCACATACCCTGTAAGTTACCATCATGGCGAGAACCACTACCGATTCTCGCACAAGTTACGTTCCTCACGTGGATATACAGGATTATGTAGAAAGTCACTAACTCCTAAGCGAGGGAGACCAACAATGGTCAATTACTGAATGTAAAATTACTAAGATAATAAACCAGGAGTATAATAATAAATAATAAATATCTGATCTATTGTTGATCTGTGTAAAACCCGCCTGGTAGTCACCTAATATGTCTTCTGAATATGGTTTTAGTCTATTTAGTAATACTGCGGATAGTATCTTATAGCTTGTGGACAGTAGTGATATTCCTCTATAATTTTCACATTGAAACTTGTCTCCTTTAAGAAAGAAGACAAGGAGGCAATAGACTTGCAATTTCAGAAGAAAAAAATATGTGCCCAAAATAATCTTGGCTGTCTACATCTAATTTCGTGAACCAATTTACAGTTTTAATTTGTTTCTTGTAGGACTTGCTCGTTGGGTTTTCTGTCTGTCTATGGATTCTGGGTATTTTCCTCAGAAACCGCATTTGCACTGCCATTAGATGTTTCTGTTTTAAGAACAGATTAAGTGGTGAGGAAATGCACTGATTTAGCTAATTAATTGTCTTAAACGACTTGCCGAATCTGCCATGTGCTTATTTATTGCAGAAATGTTGTCATGTGTCAAACAGGCAATGAATCAATCAGCGAAGCATGAGAAGTAGATGGCCAGCTTTATTTGAACACAATTACAAGAAACAACATGAGGTTGCAGCTGAAGCCTTCATCAGTACAGTTAGTTAGTTAGTTAGTTAGTTAGACGACAGATCATCCTCGTTGCACATCGGACCATTCAGTCCATAAGTGCTCGGATCCCCTCCTCAGCAAATCCCGCAGCGTATAACGGCTAACGACGCCAGTTCTGTGTTGGTTTATCAATCTTCTCTGGCTTCCTGCGTAGTGTTCTTGTTTGGCCACCCCTCTTTTAATTTGCTGCTCTCGCAGTCTGGCCATTGTTGTAGATTCACAGTCATCACTTGGTTCTCGCAAAAGTCTTACTTCTCGTAGAGCATTCAGAATGTCAGCCTGGTCCAGGGCGCTTCCGCCCTCCACAGTAGCCTCACATGCGAGCTTGTCAGCCCGCTCATTTCCTTGTACTCCCGCATGCCCTGGCACGAAGATGAAACTAATCTTTGCCAGTCGAGACCGCTCCAGAGGCAGCAACCATTCTCTTCGGATCGACCCCTCCTCTATCCTCTTGATCATGTTCATTGAGTCGCTAAGGAAACATGCCCTAGTGAATGTCTGTGTCTCGAGCCATGTTATTGCTTTACTTACTGCCATGACTTCCATGGTCAGGCTACTTGTGGTTTCAGTGAAAGCACCAGAGTCCTCCTTCACAATTCTCCCTCCAGCCCGAGCTGTAAAGGCCCATGAGCTTCTCACATGTCGGACGACCGACCCATCTTTGTAGATGACCGAGTCACCGTCTAGCAAATTTTCGAAAATCAACGCTTGTACTTCAGTCTCAACAGCAGTCGGATTTTCTTGTCTGCATTTTCTATCTAGTTGGATGCAAACTGAAAAGGATGTGCAGAAGTCTGTTGGCACTTGCACCCACACCTCGCCAGGTTCTAAGTCCTCAAGTGAACACACCTGTTGAAGAATGTCTTCGGCTTGACCCATCCACGACCGTCCTCTTTTTAACCTGCTGGCCTTCACCTTCCTAATTTCACTATGCAGTGGATGTTGTGTGAGTTAATTCTGAGGTAGGCGCGTGCCCATCAGTACAGAACAATCTGTACTTCATCAGTAGAGAACAAACAAACACAAACCGACACAACAACATGAAAAAGACTACATGAAAATATTAAAGTTACGTATCTGTATCCTTGTTTGGCTGAATTCGTCTTGAGTGACTGGCGTGTTGACGATTATCATTTGTAACACAGCATGCTTGCTACCATATTAACAACTTTGATGTCATAACTGTGACACACCCCATCTTCCTAATTTTTCCATTCAGTTTTGTTTGGCCCAAACCTTCTTTTTGTTTGGCACCAGATTATGTTAATATTTTATTTGACTCGATGACATTCAACTTGTTTTTTTCTTTTTTTGCAGGTTTCATTGCTGGATCAGGAGTGCCATACATTCAACACCAGCTGTATCACGCAGTTCCGTGTTCTGTTTATACGGACTTTCATGTACATAGTTAGGGATGCTGTAAGTTGCCTGGTCTGTCTGTCTGTCTGTCTGTCTGTCTGTCTGTCTGTCTGTCTGTCTGTCTGTCTGTCTGTCTGTCTGTCTGTCTGTCTGTCTGTCTGTCTGTCATTCTTTCTTACAGCGTGTGTGGGTTGGGGGATGTGTGTGTGGGGGTGGGGATATGTGTGTAGGTGGGGATAGTGGGTGGGTGGGTGGAGGCATATATGTGTGCCTGGGTGTGTGGGTGTGGGATGTGTTTGTTTGGTGGATGTATGGTGGGTGGGGGATGTGTGGGTGGTTGGGGGATATGTCTCATAACATGGTAATATGCACTGTTTATGTTTACAACATTCATTTGACAATGTTTATTTCCTATGTAAATGCATCATGCAGTTGTTGTTTGTCCATCAAGAAAGATGATGACCATTCATTTCATATAGTGGGGTTGAAAGTATGGAGCTGTGAGTTCTAAGATGGCTGATAAGGCCTATTTTGGCTCGAAATGTTCTTTGACAATGTGGACAAAGAATGCTTGACGTTTCTGGAGGAGGATTTCCTGCAGTGGTTTTTCTGTCCTGCCTTTTCTTCACAGCTCTTGCAGTCCTGGTTGCCTCACATATGACTGCACCCTTGCGTAATGATGCACGCCATGAATTTCGGTCTCTGGCTGCAGCCTCCCAGGTGTCATGATGAATTCCAAAAGCATTCAGTGAGATCATGCAGTATTGATGAACAAAAGATGAGTAATTGGAAGGGCCGAATGTAAGATGGGCCTGCATGCCCAATTTGTAAATCTTCAAAAATAAAGATCAATCAATCAGTCAGTCAATCAATCAATCACCTCATTTCATCTCATCTCACATATATTAGTCAAGAGAAGAAGAGGATGACAGAGAAAGATGTATCTAGAAACTTTAAACAACTTACCAACAGGTAGTAGTGTGACCAACACCAATTTAGTTGCATGTCCTTACCAAGACGTTGCAGTCAACCCCAGCATTGATTCTGATTTACGAGGTAAGTTTAGTTCAGTGGTTTGCAATTGCTCTCTGAGTGGCCAATGCCTCATACCATCAAAAATCACTGCAAGGCAGTCTGCTCCAAATCACCCACAGTTGATTTTTAACCCTGGATTCGGTATGTCAGGGAAGTATGAAATTGTATATATAGTTAGCAAGTTAGTCACAGTTCTAACTTCACGGCAAAGGGTTACCCCATAATGCTCTATTCCTGTGCCAGTGAATATTAAACAAAATGCTCTCGACTGCCCCATGTGAAATGTGGAACAGACAGGTGTCTCGACAAACCAACAGCTTGCACAGATATACTAGGCATAATGTCAGAATGCCAACACAAAAGTCCACCATGAAAAATACAGTTCATCGTTGATGGAAGTAGCAGTCACTAGAAAACCAGCAGCCACAAATTACTGCATAAAGCAAACAAAGTTTTAGATCAGCAATCAACAGCCACCATTTTTATGAACATAAAGTTCAGTTCATGACACAAACACCACAGTCAGATGTAAAAGCACTTCACACAAAATCCACAGCTCACAGTGTCACTCCACTCATTCAGATCAGTAGCAGGGTGACAGAACCATGCACTACCAGCCCAACATGAGGAAAATGCATAAGCAAACCACAGCCACAATCATAAACACTCCAGAGGCCTTATCAGCTCAACTGCCTATCCTCCATGTTGGACTGGAAGTCCCAATTGTGTATTTAACAATAACTAAATCAATATACTGATGTATCGCCTATATTATACTAATCAATCTGTTTATTTTCCTACCAGACACTCACAGGCCTTCGGCTCATATCCCATCTGATGGTGGGCATTCTGATTGGTCTATTATTTTTAGGAATTGGAAACGAGGCTAGTAAAGTGTACACAAATGCAGGTTGCCTGTTCTTCTGTATGTTGTTCTTGCAGTTCACGGCCATTATGCCAACATTACACACATGTAAGTACGCCATGTTATAGAGACAGTTCTGTTAGAAATAAATCATTTAATTACAACTATGGGTCATGTTCATCAGGCTGTAATCAAAACTCTTATTGATGCCTCCAAGTCACATAATTGTTACACCTTTCAGACATGTTATTCTATGTTGTTTTCATCCACTTTGCTTCTCTGCCCTTTCCCATTTTCACTCTGTTGTTTTATATTTTTTTATTTGCTTGTTAGTTGCATATCCTTTACAGGATGTCACAGTCAACCCCAGCATTTTTAAACTGTTAGTGCTTTCAGTTCATTTATGATCTGTTTTAAGTCCCCGCTAATCATTGGTATCATGAAGGCTAATAGACTACAATGGCTGGGGCATATAGAAAGAATGGAAGACAATAGTAAAACAAAACTCGGTTACACTCAGGAAATAAATGACCGTAGACCCCAAGGTAGACCAAGAAGACAGTGGAGAGATAATATATATACAGACCTACAAGCACTTGGAATCAACGACTGGCAAGAGAAGGTCCACCAGAGAGACGAATGGAGACGGATTGTATCTGCAGCAAAGAACCTCAATGGCTCGGAACGCTGAAGAAGAAGAAGTGTTTTCAAGCCAAATTTATGTTCAGTAATTTGCCATTGCATTCTGAACAACCAGCACACATACCTCTCTATAGAAACCAATGCAAGACAGTCTACTTCCACAGCACTTGCAACTGTGTTTTGAAGGTGGTATGCGAGATTATAAATTACAATAGTCATTTACACATACTAACAGCCATTTACACATAATAATAGCCATTTACATATTACAATAGTTATTTACACACAATACACAGTGTGCAGTGACTGATATATCAAACATGATGTGTTATTTGGGACAGAAAGCTGTAAACAGTTCTTGTAGCTGATGAATTTGTTTATTTCTTTTCTTCATCAGTTCCCATAGAAATGGCAGTTTTTATGAGAGAGCACCTCAACTATTGGTACAGTCTCAAGGCTTACTACCTGGCCAAGACAATGGCGGACATGCCCTTTCAAGTATGTTCCGGGACTTAGTGGCTGTTTGGGTTAAATAAGGGAATAACGTTAATGCAATGGCTATCTTGCCTGTAGGCTTGGTAATCTCATCTCATCTCATCTCATCTAACGTAATCTCATATCATCTCATCTCACCTCATCTCATCTCATCCCGTTCTTCTTGTACCTTGCGGTGTCGAGGTGAAGCATAAACAACGGGTGAGTGTCCGTTTATGGGCTCCATGTATCGATATTCCCATGGATTCTGTTATTCCCTCTGTCCATTGATTATGTGGTCGGCCTCTTCTTCTGGTTCCATTTGGTCTGTACATCATTGCTTGTTGTGGTATACTGTTAATTGGTAGCCTCGTTATATGGCCAAACCAATTAACTTGCTGTTTTCTGATGAAATCTAGCGCTGCTATAACCCCCACTTCATTGTAAAATAACGTTTGCTATTTGGGTAAAGTCTTTGCCCTGTGATTGATTTATGCAACATTTATCTCATTTGCAAACCTACTGGATAATGTAATGTGCTATGTGATTGGTGGACTCCCTTATCACTGTATGTGAACATATTAGTTTGATACTTTGGTAATGTCCCATGTGATTGGTTAGTTTTTTAACCATCTTATAGAAATAGATATTTTAGTTGTCTCCCATTATTAGTTAGGTCCATTATCACTGTGTTTAACCGTATTGGTTCAATATTGTGTTAGTGTTTCCCATGATTGCTTTGTTCTCTTCTCACTTTGAACAAACTATTTTGCTATGGTGGTAATGTACTACAGGATTGTCTCCGTGGCAAAGAGGTTACAGACGTGATGCCGCATACCCATGTTCGAAACATAGCTGCACATGATTTGGCAAGTGATTGTGTTGCGCTGGTTTTTACAAAATGGTATGGGTGTCGGTCATTCAGAAAGCAATGGCAAACTACTGAATGTAAACTTGCCAAGACATCAACAACATCAAAGAATACAGGTGTTGACTGCAAACATCATGTAAAGGATATGCAATTAACTTGTTTAACTACATGATTGGTTATTTTGCCTTAGTTAGTCAGTCAGTCATGGTTCTAATTTAACGGAAAAGGGCTGCCCCATTATACTCTGTTCCTGTGCCACACAAAATGCTCTTCACTGCCCCATGTGAAAAGCAGAACAGACAGAAGTCTCGACAAACCAACATCCCACACAGGTACACTGTGCATAATGCCGCTGCCAGAATGCCAACACAAAAGTATGCCATAATAAATACAGTTCATCATTGATGAAAATGGCAGTCACTAGAAAAACAGCATCCAAACTTTACTGCATAAGGAAACCCAGTTTGTCAGAGACCGGCCAGCTGCCTTTTTTTTTTATAAACATGCAATTCACACTTCAAACAACCGCAGATACATGTGAAAGCGCTCCACACGAAATTCACAGCTCACTGTGCCTATTTTGCCCATGAGCTTGAATCTGCTTGTGTCATTTCTGGGTCATGTGACATTTCCCTGTATTTTCAGATTATCTTCTCGTTAATCTACGGCAGTATTGTCTACTGGATGACGTCACAGCCCAATGACTTTATGAGGTTCGTCATGTTCCTGACGTTGTCCACACAAACGTCTTTAGTCTCTCAAAGTCTGGGACTTTTGATTGGAGCAGCAACTTCTCTGGAGGTACTCACAGTGAGAGAGTGTCCAAGAGAGAGTGCCCAAGAGAGTGTCTATGAGAGAGTGTCTGTGAGAGAGTGTCCAAGAGAGTGTGTCTGTGAGAGAGAGTCCATGAGAGTGTCTGTAAGAGAGTGTCTGTGAGAGTGTCTGTAAGAGAGTATCTGAGAGAATTCCAAGAGAGTGTCTGTGAGAGAGTGTCTATAAGAGAGTGTCTGTGAGAGAGTGTCTGTAAGAGAGTGTCTGTGAGAGAGTGTCCGTGAGAGTGTCTGTGAGAGAGTGTCTGTGAGAGAGTGTCTGTGAGAGAGTGTCTGTGTGAGAGTGTGTGAGAGTGTCTGTGAGAGAGTGTCTGTATGAGAGTGTCTGTGAGAGAGTGTCTGTGAGAGAGTGTCTGTGTGAGAGTGTCTGTGAGAGTATCTGTGAGAGTGTCCATGAAAGACAGTCAGAGACTGTCGTGAGAGAACATCAGTTTGTCCATGAGAGATCTGAGTTTGTAGATAAGTTAATCTCAGAGATTGTACATGAGAAAATGTCAGAGTTTGTCCATGAGAGGATGTCAGAGACTGTCCTTTAGTGAATGTTAGAATGTGTCCATAAAAGAATATCCATGAAAGAGTATCAGAGATGTGTCCATAAAATAATATCCATGAAAGAGTATCAGAGATTGTCCATGAGCAAATTTCAGAGTTTTTCCATTTTAGATTATCAGAGTTTAATCATCAGAGAATATCTGAGTTTATCCATGAGAGAATATTAAAGTTTGATGATGAGAGAATACCAAAGTTTGCCCATGAGAGAATGTCCATGAAAGAGTATCAGAGTTTGTCCATGAAAGAATATCAGAACAGAATATGTCTTTTAGAGAATTTAGAGAATATCATAATTTGTCTGTGAAAGAATTCAGAGATAATTGTCAAAATCATTATCCACATATAGCTACATACAATAACTCACACTCACACATGCAGACATATATATATATATATATATATATATATATATATATATATATATATATATATATATATATATATATATATAGAGAGAGAGAGAGAGAGAGAGAGAGAGAGAGAGAGAGAGAGAGAGAGAGAGAGAGAGAACGAACGAACAAACGAACAAACGAACAGACTTTATTTTCAAAGGGTAACAAATTGGGCACGCAGGCCCGTCTTACATTCGGCCCTTCCAATCACTAATCTTTCTTTCATCAACAGTGCATAGGAAAAAAACATTGTCACATGAATTTTGTAAACATAAACTATGCATATTACTATGTTATGAGACACATCCACCACCCACCC
>JACEFZ010018051.1:0-10000 GCA_014155875.1 Cepaea nemoralis | reverse complement strand
ACCCCCACCCACCCACACACACATCCTTTATCCACACCTATCTTCCCTCCCACACAACACCACACTTACACATCGCCAAGACACATCCTTCACGCACACACATCTCCTACCCACCCACACATCCCCCGCCTACAATCACCCTCACCACCCACACATACATCCTCCATCCAGTCACATACACCCCCACCTACCCAGACATATTCCCTCACACACACACATCCATCGCCCACACTCATCACACACCCATCCCCCCAACCCACATACATCCCCACACACCCACACATATTCACCCACAGATCCCTCACCAACACACCCACCCACACACATCCCTCACCCACCCACATCCCCCACACACATTCACCCACACATCCCTCACCAACACACCCACCCACACACATCCCTCACCGACCCACACATCCTCACACCCACATTCACCCACAACTGCACACATCTCCAACCCACCACATATTCCCCCACACCCACATCTCCCCACCCACATACATATCCCCCACCCAGAGAGAGAGAGAGATAGGTAGAGAGAGAGAGAGAGAGAGAGAGAGAGAGAGAGAGAGAGAGAGAGAGAGAGTGCATGTTTTATGTGAGAGGGAGAGAGAGGAATGTTCATGTGCACATAGTAATTATGTTTCAATATCTTCTTCTTCTTCTTCTTCTTCTTCTTCTTCTTCTTCTTCTTCTTCTTCTTCTTCTTCTTCTTCTTCTTCTTCTTCTTCTTCTTCTTCTTCTTCTTCTTCTTCTTCTTCTGCGTTTATCCGGAAAGTTTTTCTTAGGATGTGATTGTATTGTGCATGTTTGCAGCAGTGCTGCATTCTTGCACCGTTAAGCAAACGCACCCGGGCATTTGTTGACTGGGTTAACCTTCCCGGGGATGTTTCAATATGATATGTTAGCCCTTACATGTAATGTCTGCATGTATACATGCCATTCATGCATATAAAAATGCGATATTTGTGTATATGAGTGTGTGTGTGTGTGTGTGTATGAATTGTTTATATGACTGCATAGTGTTTGACGTAGAAATTATAGTGAGTTCACACATGTTTTCCACCATATAAATATCCACAACTCAGTAACCAACTGGGGGAAAATGATGAGATTTAGCATTTAACATTATCATTATGTACACCCAACAAAAAATTTCTTGTTCTGGAGATTGTACAGCAGATCTCAATGTTTGTTTATATGCGGCATACAATTTACGGGTCAGAGATGAATGCATATTATGAAATATATTACATCTCCACACGGAAAGATCAGTGTTCAGTGTTCAGTAATGAATATTCTCTGTACTGGAGTGGAATTTCCTTATGAGAAGTAAGTCACATAGTGGAACGGAAGTGTTCAGTGGTGATTATAGACAAGCCTTGCATCGTTAACCAAAATTACGTGAATTACTGTAAAATAAGTTTGTTAGTGTGAATTCAATACATTTTCACCAAAACATCAAAGAAATGTCGCCTCTTTACATGATTTCAGTTGCTTTTGAACCTGTCGAAGACAAATTACTTGGGTTGAATTAAATATAAGACGGCAGGAAAATGTTCATAACGATCAAACAGATACTTTTTAAAACAATTTAACATGAATGAATGCAAATATTTGTGAACGCACTATAAGTCTGTACACTTAGTATTTGTGAGGCATAGGACCTCATCTCGTCTCATCTTATCTTATCTCATCTCATCTCTCATCTCATCGTGTTCCTCTTGTACCTTGCGGTGTCGAGGTGAAGCATAAACAGCGGGAGAATGCCCACTTATGGGCTTCATATATCAAGATTCCCATGAACTCTGCTATTCCCTCTGTCCATCATTTTCATTGTTAGCCTCTTCCTCTGCTTCCTTCTGGTCTGTACATCATTGCTTGTTGTGGTATACTGTTAGTTGGTAACCTACTTGCATGGCCAAACAATTTGACTTGCTGCCTTCTAATACAATCTAGTGCAGCTATAACCCCGACTTTATTCCTGATTTCTTCATTTCTGATCTGATCGCTTCATGATACATTGACTATTCTTCTCAGGAATCTCATTTCTGTTGTGATTTTTCTTTTCACTTTTTCTGTCATTGTCCATGTTTGGCATTGGTGGCATAGAGTTGACAGGAGCAAAATGGCTCAATACTCACCCGCTATACAGGTGGTCTGGGTTCGATCCCAGCCTAAAATGCGTACCAGGACATGTTGTGGAAGTAAAGGCGGCCAGTGTAGAATACTGACCACATCAGCCACCGAGTGCTGTTTGGTCCATAAATATATGGGTAAAGCACCATATGCTTAAAGTGTCTTTGTCGTGTAAGTGGAACCTTGGCCTACACTCGGTGATTGTGTGTTAGTTAGTTAGTCGACAGATCATCCTCATTGAACATCGAACCATTCAGTCCATAAGTGCTCGGATCCCCTCCTCAGCAAATCCCGCAACGTGTAGCGGCTAACGACGCCAGTTCTGTGTTGGTTTATCAATCTTCTTTGGCTTCCTGCGTAGTGTTCTTGTTTGGCCACCCCTCTTTTAATTTGCTGCTCTCGCAGTCTGGCCATTGTTGTAGATTCACAGTCATCACTTGGTTCTCGCAAAAGTCTTACTTCTCGTAGAGCATTCAGAATGTCGGCCTGGTCCATGGCGCGTCCGCCCTCCACAGTAGCCTCACCCCCGAGCTTGTCAGCCCGCTCATTTCCTTGTACTCCCGCATGCCCTGGCACGAAGATGAAACTAATCTTTGCCAGTCGAGACCGCTCCAGAGGCAGCAACCATTCTCTTCGGATCGACCCCTCCTCTATCCTCTTGATCATGTTCATTGAGTCGCTAAGGAAACAAGCCCTAGTGAATGTCTGTGTCTCGAGCCATGTTATTGCTTTACTTACTGCCATGATTTCCATGGTCAGGCTACTTGTGGTTTCAGTTAAAGCACCAGAGTCCTCCTTCACAATTCTCCCTCTGATTGTGTGTGATCATCATCATCATCATCATCATCATCATCATCATCATCATCATCATCATCATCATCATCGTCACCATCACCATCACCACCACCACACCATCATCATCAACATCCATGACAGTAGGCGTGGATAGTCATTTTTTGCCATCACACACGGTCACGAGAGTCTCGAGTCAGATCTGTGTTCTTGTCCCGACCATGCCATGCTGCCAAACCACCAAGGTATTTATCCCTTTGTCTTCCTCTTGCTCTATTCGTATCAAACTTGCCAGCTGTCACCAAATTTTCAAGCTCATTTCTCCTTATAACATGTCCAAAACATCTTGACTGTCTAATTTCTCCAATCAATCTCCATTTTCATTTGTCTCTTCAAGGATTGTGTTCAGATAAAGTTGTGTAATTATGATACTGCATTCGTCAAGATATTAAAACAATGACAGTTATATGAGAAATAAATTCACAGTCACAAGTATTCGTTAATAATCATAGAAGTAGAGAATATAAGTAGAAAATACAAGTAGAGAATAGAAGTAGAGAATAAAAGTAGAGAATAGAAGTAGAGATATGAATTTACCAAATTTCTCCTCTGGATATTTATATATAGGGTGTTTGTAAAGTCTCACTACACTTTACATGTAGAACAAAATTGAAAAATTCTTTCTTCCGTTGATAACACCAGTGTTTTTGGAGTGCAAAGAGAGATTCTCCGGACTCAGGCTTGAGTTAGGAGAACCCAGCACTTATTATGGGTTACACCTGTGTGCCGTGATGTTGATCCATTGACTAAACTACACAAAACTAAACTCCAGCAGACAACAGCCATTTGCTGCATATTGCTTCATTTACTGCTTCATGTACTTCATTGTTCAAATTTGTTCTACATACAAAGTGTAGTCAGACTTTGCAAACATCCTGTTATATATTCCAATACAAAGAAACGACAGATAATTGTTTCAGAGATTTGTGACCAGGTTTTCCCCAAGTTTGCAGTCAAATTTACTTTCAGGTTGCTGTGTTCTTGGGTCCTGTGACTGGAATTCCTGTGATCTTGTTCAGTGGATTCTTCGTCCACTGTGGCAATATACCCATCTACCTCCAGTGGTTAAGCTATATATCATATACAAGGTACAGTCAACTATGTAATCTATTTGACTGTTGTGTGTGTGTGTGTGTGTGTGTGTGTGTGTGTGTGTGAGAGAGCCTGCATGTGTGCATGTGTGTGTGTGTGAGCATGCATGTGTGTGTGTGTGTGCCTGCATGTGTGCATGAGCGTGTGAGCCTGCACGTGTGCATGTGTGTGTGTGATATATATATATATATATATATATATATATATATATATATATATATATATATATATATATATATATATATATATATATATATATATATATAGATATATTATTGGCACCTTTCCATCTTGACAGACGATAGTTTGGTACATTGTGCTTTAAAAAGGCTTAATAACTACGATCCATGGCGGTGGCGAGTGTGGCTGGTAAGGCCAATTCTTGCTGCAAATGTTTGCCCACAGTAGGTGCATGTGAAAACATGGTCATTTCCACCATTTTGCACCATCTTACGTCTCTCACGCTCTGTGTGTGCTTTATCTGCAATCATTTTCTCCTTTGTCTTTATTCCGTTTCTGATAGTTGCCCTCCATGCAACACGTTCAGCGGCGACGTGCTCCCAATGTGCATTATCAATGCCTGATCATGTCCCTCTTACACACATCTTTGTATCGTAGTAGAGGCCGACCCTGATATCTCCTACCCGTCTGTAATTCACCCAAAAAGATGTCCTTTGGTATTCTACCATCATCCATCCTCCTAACGTGTCCTATCCATCTAAGTCTACGAAGACTGAGCATGGAATACACCGTCACACAACCTGCTCTTTCCAATACTTCAGTATTTGTGATTTTGTCTTGCCACTTAATACCAAGTATTCTTCGCAGACACCGCATATGAAAGCTGTTTAAATGTTTCTCTTGGCGTGAGTAAGTTGTCCAGGTTTCACTGCCATAAAGAAGAGTACTAAGGACACAGGCTTGGTAGACGAGGACTTTTGTTTTGTCAGTAAGCTTCCTGTTCTCCCAGACTCTTTTTGCTAACATGTTCATTGTTGTTGCTGCCTTGCCAATCGTGATGTTGATTTCCTGATCGAGGGATAATTTGCTATTTACCTCTGATCCTAGATATGTAAAATGGTCTACTATCTCCAGTTCGGCGTCGTCAATAAAGATTGATGGTACACATGAGTGAGTTCCCTTGAGCAAGATGGCGGGACATTTTTTCGTCCCGTAAAATGGAACGTGTTTTTTCCGAAATGTGTATGGATTAAGTGTGTTTTTCGTGGTGAAATGGAGTTCGGACCGTGCAACGGAGTTCGTGCACGCACGCCCGGACTCCCTTCGGCGTATCATCGGCGCCCGGTGGCGATAGTTAAGCCTAACATGACAACCAGACGACCGACAAGAACACGGCGTGGTAAGAGGGCGGGCACGCGCAGAAGGCGGTTAAAATGTGACAGATTGGGCATCGGACACGTTCGAGTACTGTACTGGAACTGTGCATCATTTAGTCAACGCCGACCCATTCTTGAAAAACTACTGTACGGAAACGATATTGTGGTCTTACAAGAAACACAGCTCGGCGACGGAACAGTAAATGTCGCGGGATTTCAGGGATTCTTTAACAGGCGGCACCTCGGACAGGCCATTCTGGTCCGCGACAACATACTAGTGTCTGAGATCGATATGTCTTCCTGGAACAGTGATGCCTTGCAAGTGCAGGCATTAAGAATAATGACACCAGTGCAGCTTGTAATCGTGAACGTTTATGCGCGTAATGGGAAGGTCGACGTGCGACAATGGCAGAGTTTGTTCGATATGGATGAAAGGCATATCATCTACTGTGGGGACTTCAATGCCAGAGGCAGTCAATGGGGGAATTGCATCACCAATAGACAGGGAGAAAATCTGGAGGACGCCCTGGCATCTGCTGCCGTAATCTGTCTGAATGATGGGAAGGTCAGTAGAATAGCCACTCGACCAGGTGACTCTGACAGCATCATTGACTTGGCTCTGGTGTCGCCCACCATCGCACGAAGGTGCCGGTGGGGTACACTGGGATACCACGATAGTGACCACTACCCTTGTGTCATCCTGATCAAGAAAGACGGGGCCATGAGTCAAAGAAACAAGACAAATGCCTTCTCGTACGACAACACTGGTCAAGACGCCATAAGCAAGATCAGAAGAAGGAAACTAACTTCCTCCCGCAGGAGACAAGAAAGATGGTTGCAGCCACCATGGTGGAATGGAGAGGTCGAGAAGGCATGGCTGGGAAAGAGGCAGGCTGTCAAAGACTGGCAAAAGGCCAGAAAGGCTAACATGCCACAGTTTGAGTTGTCGAACCTGAAGACGGAGGTCGATAGGACGACGACTTTATTCAAATCCTGCGCCAAACAGGCCAAGGCCGAGAAATGGACGAGTTCTGCAGGAAGGTGTGCTCCGAGCGATCTCTTACGACATTCTGGCGCCTCCACAAGAGCATGAACGGTGCTGCACAACGTAGGGGTATTCCAGACTTTCAAGGCACAGACCTCGCATGGAAAAAGTCGGATGCGGATAAAAGGTAAGGCCCTTCTTGCACGCTACATAGAACAGACTGACCAGAAAGACGAGCCCGCCAGACAGAGGACCACAACGACACTCTCTCAGGTGTGCGAGGGGGTCGGGACAGACGAAGAATGGACAATCACAGCTGAGATAGTGCGTGCGATGCTCAAGAAATCACCTAACACCGCCCCAGGCCCAGACGGCATCCGATATGGTGACCTACTGGTGATATCAGATGATGACATGGAAGAACTGGCCAGAGAATTCAACACCAGTATCCAGAGGGGTCAGGTCAAAGAAGAATGGCGTACACAGCTACTTGCTGCCGCTGCCAAAACCGAACAAAGACCACTCCAAGATAAGCGGCTACAGAATCATTACGATGCAGAATACTGTTGGCAAGCTACTGGAGAAAATTGTCGCACACAGACTTGCTTGGGACTTGGAACAGCTCGGCTGCTTCCCGCCCACACTTGGAGGATACAGACGCAACAAAGAGTCATGGCTGAATGCAGCGGTCTTTGCTCAAGATGTTTACGAAGGATTTCAGGTCAGAGAAGAGACATGTGCGGCCGCCATAGACTTAGAGGACGCATATAACAGAGTATCGTTCGAGCACTTGATGCAAACCCTCCTCAGACTGAAAGTGCACCCTCACCTTGTACGATGGATAGCTGCAGTTCTGCTCCAAAGGAAGGTGGTGCTAAGATGCGGGAGTTGGTCTTCTGAGCCGATAACGATATGTCCAGGATTGCCGTAGGGTTCACCACTGTCACCAGTACTATTCACGTGTATACGGTGCCGATCACTGAACAACAGTTGGACGGGAGGGGTAGGACTCTATCATTCGTTGACGACATCCTCGTGTATCGACAGGGTCGAGATAGACAGGCGGTTGCCAACTATATGCAGGGCGAACTAGATCGAATTTCCTCATGGTGTGCTGATGCCGATGCCCTTGTCAACCCTGCAAAGGCAACGGTTACATGGTTCTCACTAAACAATCATATTGTGAAAACAGACCTGCCGGCAGTAAGAATGGATGGCAGCAGTTTGAGTAGAACCCAGTCAATGACATATCTTGGCGTGAGGCTTGATCGTAGCCTGTCCTTCAGAGATCATGTCGATTATGTCATAACGAAGGCTCGAAAAGGTTTGTCAGCAATGAGAATCATGGCGACTGCCAATATCGAGCAAAGACTGCTAATACTTCTGTTCCAAGGACTTGTGCTTTCACGCATCGAGTATGCCCTGGCCATCCTCACTGTCAGCCCTACACAGATTGGAAGACTTGAAAAGGTACAAAACGAAGCCATGCGCATCATTTTGGGCTGCACGAGAGACACCAGCTGTGTAGCAATGAGATACCTCCTTGACTTCCCGGCAATGGAACACAGGATCAAGATCTGGAGAGCTCGTGCATACTTAAAAATAAGTGCAGATGAGCAGCACCCTCTGCATGACGCTATATTCAGAGAAAAGGGTGACAGGTTAAAGAGGGGCAAATCATGGATGGGTCGGGCGGAAGATGTCGTCAGACAGGTCTGCAGTCTAACCAGTATCAACCCCGGCAAGGAATGGGTGCCGGTGCCTCCAGCTTTAAGTGCACTTTCTCCTGCATTATCACACTCGACAGACGGTGCAGAGAGCAGAACCCTGCCGCTGTCAATGCAGAGGTTAACGCGCTCATCTATGAACACTCAGATAGCCCCGAAGTGCTCATCTATACAGATGGATCTGTGGTAAAGCAGCAGAGAAGTGCGTGGGCATTTACAGCCCGTTCAGCGGGCCGAACCGTTGAAAAATCCAGTGGTGCCCACTCTATGACTACGAGCAGCATGACGATGGAGGTGATGGCAGTTACACAGGCTTTTTATATGGCTGGAGTCACAGCATTATACCAACGTGTGTGTACTAAGTGATTCAATGAGCATGATTCAGAAGGTCGAAGCTGGATCGGTACGTAGACAGTGGACTGAATCGCTGCGGAAGTCTGTTGTCCGTAAAGTCACCTTCATCTTCGTCCCGGGACATGCGGGAGTCGAGGGAAATGAACGAGCTGACAAACTGGCTGGCTCTGCACCCCCTGTAGATGGCCAGCCCATGGATCGTGCCGATGTTATTAACGTCCTTAAAGATATGGCGAGAACAGAGGACTTTGACGTCAATGATTCCACATCGCTGTCCAGGATGAAAGACCTGGGAGTAAGAATCGGCACAGCCAGACGCGAGAGGTACATCGGGAAAACAAAGCGCCTCGTCAACCAACACAGAACTGGCACTATTAGCCACCGGACGCTGATGCATATGCTGGGGGGAGGATCTGAGCACCTATGGACATGTCCGGAGTGCAACGAAGATACCCCAACTGATAACTGATAACTGATAACTGATGGTACACCATGTGCACCTTGTGACATAATCTGTGTCTTCTTTTTGTTAATTGTTAAACCAAATTCAGAACAAGCATTGGAGAATGCAGATAGTAGATGTTGTAATTCTTCCTCAGAGTGGGTCGTAATCGCAGCATCATCCGCAAAAAGCAACTCTCTGATTAGTACCCTGCTAATTTTGGTCTTGGCCTTCAATCTCTGAGCATTATAGAGGCCACCATCTGAGCGTGAGTGAATGTATATACCACCATCCTGATCACGAAAGGCATATTTCAGTAGAAAGTGAAAAGTATATTCCAAAGAGGGTGGGAGGCTAGTACACAACCTTGCTTAACTCCACTCTTGATTTCAAACTCTTCAGAAGTTGCACCTTCAAACTTGATTATACCCTTCATGCCTGTGTGGAACGATTCCACAATGGACAGAAGAGTTGGTGGGCAGCCAATCTTCTTTAGTGCCTTGAATAGACCCTCACGACTGACCAAATCAAATGCCTTTGTGAGGTCGATGAAGGCAATAAACAGTGGCTGATTTTGTTCCCGGCATTTTTCTTGCATCTGTCGCAATGAGAATATCATATCAATGGTAGACCGGTTCTGACGGAAGCCACACTGTGATTCGGGGTAGACTTGATGTCCCAGGACTTGAAGTCTGTGCAGGACAATTCTGGCAAATACTTTCCCAACAATACACAGAAGTGAGATACCCCTATAGTTGTTACGTCGCTCCGATCGCCCTTGTTCTTGTACAGTGTTATGATGTTTGAATCTTTGAAATCCTGTGGGACTTGTCCTTCTCGCCAGCATAGCTCTTTTAGCTGGTGGATATGTAGAGCGAGTGTGTCTTTCCCACTCCTGATCACCTCTATTGGAATCCCATCCTTACCTGGAGCCTTGCCAGATGCAAGCTCATTTATAGCACACTTAACTTCTGTTATAGTGGGAAGTGTGTCCCAGGTGGTCAAGAGTTGGCAGGGCCTCTATGGCGTTGAGGGCATCGTCCGCTAATTTGGTCTCACTTGAGTAAAGCCC
>JACEFZ010018050.1:0-29181 GCA_014155875.1 Cepaea nemoralis | reverse complement strand
TATTAACAAAAATACTCTACTTGGGCGGTGTTTTTTAACTTTAGAAAGCATTCGATTTTATAATCATATTTATTCTAATTAAAAAACTAAACAATGAAGTAAGTTTTAATATATTGAAAAAAAATTTAAAAATCATTCTTATTAGACAGAAAGCAAGTAGTATCACACAATAAAGTTTTATCTCAACCCTTACCATTAATTTTGGGATACCTCAGGGTCATTCTTGGCCCTCTATTATTTCCCATTTATAAAATGATCTTCCATTAAATCTTTCGTCGTCCCTGCGTCTTTTTGGGCTGATGACTGCACAGTATTACAAAACCGCTGTTGATCGTAATGTGCTAGAATTATCCTTGCAACAAAAATAAATAGTGTAGTTAACGGGAGTAAATGCAAACCGCATCCCAATTAACATTAAAAAACCCAAAGTCTATGTAAAACCAGGCAAAGATTTCACACTCTAAACCCCGCAGAGAACTCTTCAGCGGCACATTGGCAGAAACGCCTGTAAAAGTGTCACCGAGCACAGACACGGGGTTGTTATCAAAAATTTCAACATCAACCTTTTAACTCACAGTTTCTGCTCTATTAAAACAAATAGCCAAAAAAGTATACCAACTTCCCAAATTAAAATTTCCTTGACGAAAACACAAGAAAATATTCTATACTTCTCATATACAAACACATATTGATTACTGCTCCACAGCCCGGGATGGATGCCCCCAATCAATAACAAAACGCCTATATTCACTCCAGAAAAGGGCAATGCGTTTAATTAATGGTGAAAAGCTTACCGACAATTCTAACCTATATAAACGTCTCCGGTTACTGCCACTCCACAAGCGCCTGCTTTTTAATAGACCAAACTAATTCACAAAATCCTATTTCAAAATGCTCCAAGCTACCTTTGGCCATTGTTTAAATATAACGCTAGACATAGCGAACGACTAAATATACTTCATGTCCCTAACCTAGGATAGACTTATATAAAACAAGCTTAGCATACTCTGCCGCTCAGTTGGGAACAATCTTCCACAAGAAATCAAAGACACCACCAATCTGATTCATACATTCGCAACCTGTTTGAACACTACCTTAGTACAGACTACATGCCCCCATAACAAATAACACAAAAAAAGACAAAAATGGTAACTTATCTCAAACGACAACTAGCCAAAAAACATTCCCTTATGTATGGCACGTTACACCCTCCTTAGGTATTTATAATGCCCATGTTAAACACTGCCTCAGTGAGTCATTTGTTATTGATTATTTTTCATGCGTTTTAATGTTCTTTTGTTGTCAAAAGTTGCTTCATAAGTGATGTTGAATGAAAGAATGTATGAGAGGAAATAGAGAAGAAGGGCAGAATGTCAGACGGGCCTGCGTGCCAAATTCTTAACCCTTTGAAAATAAAGACTTATTATTATTATTATTATTATTATTATCTCTTATCAAGTTTACGTTCAGTAGTTTGTCATTGCATTCTGGACGACCGGCACCCATATCATTTCATTAAAAAAACCTAAACAAGGTGGTCTGCTGCCAAATCGCCCGCAGCTGTCTTTCGATCGCGGTATGAGGGATTACGAACTGCGGCCGTAACCTCTTCGCCGCGGAGCAATATACGTATAAATTAAAAATGACCACATATACAGCAAGAAACACAACATTTTATCAACGTGCAGGAGAGTGAGGAGATAAAAGATAAATTCAATGTAGAGGTAAACAAATCAGTTGATTTATTGTCCGATCTGGAAATTCTATTTCAAGATGTCAGTGACCAATCGGAAATATTGAAGAGCTCCGTCAGCAAGACTGCAGAAGCAACTATCCCAAAAATGAATATGATAAGATGTAAATAATGGATGACGGAAGACATCTTAATTAAGATTTTTTTTTCCCCGCGTTTCCATGCTGTTTTCAGGATGTTGCGGTCAACACCAGCATCTTTCAGCTGTATGTTGATTCCCAGGCTAGATTACGCTCATCAGCACGCCACGACTTTCTGAGCGACCGGCTCCATACTCTCATAAGTCACTTTTGCGATTCGAACCACTGCTAATTCTCGTCGCGTCACGTGACGAGAGTATTCGGGGTTAGCGGAGAAAGCTGAATGGAAATAAGAAAATATAACAATCCTTTAAACAAATCCTAAAATAACAATCCTGAAAAATATGAAGAGATTCACAGGGAAATTAGGACATTGCGCGAATAGGCAAAAGAATCATGTACAGAGGAAAACTGCAGAGAAATTAAAATTGATGAAATTGATGCATGCAGATTTACAAATTGATGGTAAAGACTTGTAATAATTATATAATTGAAACATCAAACTGCCATAAAAATTGATAATGAAGTTGGTCAATATCAGCCTATTAAAAGAGGTTGCGATGGGGATGTGTAATGTCTCCAGATTGTGCTTCTCTGTAATGTGAAAATATTGTCAGAAAATTAGAAGACCTGAGAGGAAATTACCATTGAGGGAAGTAACATTAATAACATTAGATATGCGGATGATACCGTATTTATTGCCGACAATGTGCAGGATCTGCAACATCTAGTAGATGCGGTTGTTGCACACACCTAGGGTTAGATTTACATTGTAAGAAGACACAGCTTATGATCGTCACAAGGAAGAAAGAAACACCACAATGTAATATACAAGTAACTAGAAATATTCATAAACAAGTGAATCGGTACAATTCTCTCGAAACAGTCATAACACTTCAAGGGAGATGCCTTGAAGAGATTAGAACAAGAATCACCGTGGCAAAGGTAGCCTTTTGCAAGTTGGAAAACATTATTGAGAGGAAAAGAACAAGGGGAAGGAAGAATAGTAAATGCATGGATGTCTGTAGTAAATACATGCATGTCTTGGCCACGTAGTATAACACAGCGATGATTCACGACACTTGTGATCGTGTGAAATTAAATGATGAAACATGACTGCCCATGCTTATCGGCATGGCACATGATGATGATGATGATGATGATGACACACGGGTAAATGGTAATATTCTTAAACAAGAGAATCGTAACAACTATCTCGCAAAAGTAACAACATATATGATGAGAGTTGCCTTGAAGAAATTAGAACAAGAATTGCTTATGGCGAAGGTAACTTTTTGCAAGATGGAAAACATACTGACCAATAAAAAGATGTCAATTGCAACGAGAAAAAGCGTGCTAAAGTGCTGCATAGAAACTGTACTTTTGTATGGATGTGAGCGTGGACAATGAGTAGACAAGCTGATAAACAGCTAATGGCTGTGGAAGTGTTGTTTCTGAGGAACATGCAAAGAATACCATGGACAGACAGAAAAATCGATTAGCAAGTCCTACATGAAATAAAAGAAAACCGTAAACTGACTGGTGAAATTAAGACGTACAATGACACAATTAATTTTGGGCATGCTATGAGAGGAAATAAACTAGAAAACTTGGTAACAACTGGCAAGATTGAGGGGGGAAAAGAACTAATGGAAGGCAGATATATAAATATCTTGATGGCTTGATAACATAGCATGGTTTAGACAAGAACACAGAGCTGATTTACGACTCTGGAGATTGTGTAAGATAGTGAAACATGACCGCTCACGCTTATCGGCATAGCACAAGATGATGATGAGAAATGTTTTTTGTTAACCTACTTTAGACATAGACTGTAACTACATCTCCCATCCCTAAGCATTGTTAATTTATCTCTTTCAGTCAGAGATTGTACAAACTACTACTCATACACATTAGCATTAATAATTTAACTCCATAAGCTACTGATTGCCGGTCTCTCTGGTCTAGAGGTTACACGACTTTCTCCGTAATCCAGGATACATTCGTATATAACGTGATGTGCGCAAGAATTGGTAGTGGTTCTCTCCGCGTCGGTAACTTACGAGGTATGTGAGCCGGTCGCTCAGAAAGCAATAGCAAACTACAGAGCATAATCTTGCCAAAAAATCAACAATCAGCTGAAAGATGCTGATACTGACAGCGATGTCCTGTAAAGGATGTGTGAACACACAAAAAAGCCATTGATGTTAAATACAACTCCTTGCCTGCGTGTTCCTATTGTGGCTTATTTAGCCATAGACTGTAAATACATCCCCTGGCTCTGGATAATATTACAACAAACTTCGATTAACCGCAACTCGTTAAACAGCCAGCTTCTGTTATCCGCCACTCTCTCTCTCTCTCTCTCTCTCTCTCTCTCTCTCTCTCTCTCTCTCTCTCTCTCTCTCTCTCTCTCTCTCTCTCTCTCTCTCTTTAACAAACAGACATCTTTCAAATTTCCCACGGATTACTTGTACACTCTACTGTATAAAGCTGGAAGTAACTGTATTGTATCAAACAATGTTATCAAGGTGCACCGCCCGGTTTAAAATGCAAGAGGAGGGACATGTAAAACAGATCCTACTTCTGAGTAAGATACGGATCATCGCCGCCCAGAAAGGTCTAGCGTCAAAGGTACAGAAGGAGATGACTGCTTATTTTAAAGTAACGTAGGTTTATAGTATCACAATACATTTCTTTTAAGGGGGGCTGCGTGGTCTCGAGGTATGGTGTCCGTCTCGAGTGCTGGAGGTCCCGGGTTCAAGCCCCGGTGAGGACGGGGACCCCCCTCACGTGGATCCCTAGTAACAAAACCTCCCCTGGTCCCTGGGTAGTGAGATCGGACGCTCGTGTGTATTGTTGCGCACGCAAATAATCCCTTGGCATTTGGAAATCGAAAAAGAGTAGCCTAACGGCGCTGCCCGGGAAAAATTTCGAGTTAAAAATCTACCCAAAGTATTTCAGGATCCTCGCCGGATGCTACGGAGTTCGTGCACTGAGCTGAGTTTCTCCAAACTCAGGTTTGAGTTAGGAGGAGAACGGAGCACTTACGAGTTACACCCGTGTGCCGTGATGTGGATCCATCGACTAAACTAAACAATACATTTCTTTACATTACTAATCGTGTATTGAAGTTTATATTGATCTTTTTGTAAAATTGCATACAATATGTATGTATTATTCAGTTTTAACGGTTTTTATTTTCATTTTCGTCCCACGCCCGTAGTGAAATCAAGTTACTATATTCAGAGATTTCTTTTATCTGTCTATTCGGTTATTCGTCACAGCACTAGTCCCGACGGTGACGGTTAATCGAAGTTTTACTGTACTTTAAAAACTATTCCCTATTGCATAATAGTGCTTTGGGAAACGTGCAGGCGGACACATTGGCTGGGTCTGCGCGTCTGGGTGGGGTATTGGTGCACGGTAAGGCAGGTATCGTCAGAGTCCTTTGGGATTGTGTGATTGGTGTGGAAGCACAGATACAGCATCGTTGCCTGGAGAGAATGTTGCGACAGGGAGTGACTTGGCTCTCCGAGAAAAGGCCAGACGGATACATAATCAGATGGCAACTGCGACCATTAGTACTGGGAATCTTCGCTTGTTGTTAAAGATGAAAACGGACCTCGCTTGAGAATGTTCTGGGTGGTGTAGTGTCTGTTCTTGACTTAATTTTATTTTAAAATAACTATTCACTTCGACATAAAGTGTTCAATAACGAAGTTTAAGAGTCAAGCCAAAAGCCATCTGTGATCGTAATTTATGTCTACGTCTGTCGTAATTGTATGTTGGTGTCTTACGGATTTGCAATCCCGCATACCGCGTTCGAAACATAGCTGCGGGCGATTTAGAAGCAGACCGCATTGTGTTGGTTTTCATACCATAGTATGAGTACGTGCCGTTCAGAAAACAATGGCAAAATACTGAATATAAACTTGCCCAGGAATGACAAACTGCCAAAGCATGCTGTAGTTGACTGCTACGTCATGTAAAGGATATGCAATTAACTAACTAACTTATTGATTTACTTGTTTCTAATTAACTGTTCAACTGCAATCAATACTTTTTCCAGTTTACGAGATTAAATCGTGAAAGATGGTACATATGGCGTGTACAGTCTTCTGTAGTTTGGTTATAGTTCGTACTTCACCTTACTTAACGACATTTGTTATTCACCTTATTGAAAGACCTTTGTCCCTCGCGTTTTCAACTAATCCCTTTAGTTCTTCACATTACTTAACGGCTTCTGTCCTATACGTTAGTTATGCTTTTATCACTCAAATTAACTAAAGGTTCTTATCTCTTGCATTACGTAACTTCTTCTGTCTTTCATATTACTTAACGCTTCTATCTTTTATGTTACTTATCGGTCTTTCATGTTATTTAACATCTTCTGTCTTTCATGTTACTTAAAGTCTTCGCCTTTTTTGTTTCTTAATAGCTTCTATCCCGTGTGTTGCTTAACACTTCTGTATTTTATATTATTTAAAGACTTCTGTCTTTCATGTTACTTATAGGCTTCTGTCAATTGCATTACTTAACGGTTTATGTCAATTGCAATACTTAATGGCTTCTGTCTTTCGTATTACTTAACGGCTTCTGTCAATTGTACAGCTTAACGGTTTCTGTCAATTGAATTACTTAGCAACTTCTATTCTTCGTGTTACTTTACAGCTTCTGTAGTTTACGTTGTTTAACGGCTTCTTTCTTGCATGTTGCTTAGTCTTCTGTCTTGCGTGGTACTTAATGACTTCTACGCCCCACAAAACTTAAGGCTTGTATCCCTCAATTCAAATAACGTCTACTGTCCCTAGTATTACTTAACAGCTTCTATTCCTCCCGCTACTCAACAGCTCGCCCGCTCCCTGGTAAGAGGTTACGGACGTGATTCGTGATCCTGCATACCGGCGTTAGAAACACAGCTGTGTGCGATTTGGCAGCAGACAGCGTTGCGTTTTTTTTTTACGAATTGGTATGGGTGCCGGTCGTTCAGACGGCAATGGCAAACTACTGAACGTAAACTTGCCAAGACATCATAACAGCAGTACATTCAACAGCTGCCACACCTTTTCTCTCGTTCTTTGTCCAAAAAGCATAACAGACTCATAGAAGCAACACAGGAACTCGGGCCACCACAGGCGTCTTTGACAATCTTACTTTTAATACATATAATTGCGACAGCCGACAATATCACCAGTACCCATATTTCTGGGAGGGCAGGTGATACATAATTAATCACGTCAATAATAATAATGTTAATCTTGTCGCTGACTACAATTTGACAATGTTCGGATTACCAATCGGGTCTGTGAACTGTCATTACACGGCCCTCAGGAATACTGCCTAGCTAAAGAACACTCACTTACGTATCTTCTCAGTGGCTTGGGAGCAGTGACCTTGAGTTGATACTCGATGTCGAACTGCTAACACTTTCCGTGCAGTTCAGGTAACTCTGGTTTGACCCAACTGTCCCTCGCAGGTTCTTGCTGTTATACCTTTGGCCATCGTTGCATAGAACTCTGCGCTCTTACAAACCATTATCTCAATTTGCCATTGTCATAATTACACAAGTCTTTCATGACTTTTAATAAGAAACACTTACTCACAGCAGAATATCTTCCGAAAACATCCTGTCGCTGTCAACCCACAGACCTAACCTAACCGTAAGTTGTTTCTTTTCTCGTGAACTAGGCTTTTCCGGTCACGTGATACTCAACTTTCCAAGTAGTTTCCCTTAGTGCTACTCATCATGATCATGTGCTCCGATCTGCCTTTACACTCTTTATCAGAGAGTGTCAGTTCATTGTTATAGCGTGAATTGTTCTCACTTTTACCTTTGGTGGTATTTTACCGTAGGCCTTCTATTAACCCGTAAACATAATGATGTAAGCCTTATATTTCCACATGGCAGTATGCCCCCTTTCCCGTTTTTGAAAATGATGCAACCATTTTCATAGTCTATTCGGTTGGTCTCTTTCCATGTCTTTCGAATCTTACAATCTTTACTTATGTGTCCGTAACTATTGCAGGCAAAACCTTTAACACTGTTCTTTTACGTAGTGTACTTTCTGACTTTTTTATGTCACGTTCCTAATATAAGTATCATAGTCAGGGTTCCTGTCACATATTTCAAGGAAACCGTGTTGTAATTTGCAATGAGGACATTGCATTAAGTAACCCTTTTTGACTCTTTCTGCTCTCTTTGTATGTTACCTCTCATGTAGTATGGTCCTCTTCCTCTATACTGTTGACCATAATGCTGAAATCTAATCGGTCTTCCGTTATATCTTTCATTAGACAATCTGGCAGCCGCCCCTATAACTAAATCATGTTGAGCCCCTTCTGCAAAAATGTCCCTATGGGCATTATAATATGCCTCACCTTTGGACTCCATTTCTGGCACTGTCGTACACTTATCCCGGGCGATCCCTCAGGTTCTGCCACACCTTTTCTCTCGTTCGTTGTCCAAAAAGCATAGCAGACTCACCGGAGCAACACAGGCACTCGAGCAACAACAGGCGTCCTTGACAATCTTACCTTTAACACATATATTTAAGACAGCAGACAATATCAGCAGTTCCCATATTGCTGAGAGGGCAGGTGATTCATAATGAATAACGTCAATAATAATAATATCAATCTTGTCGCTGACTACAATTTGATAATATTCGGATTACCAATCGGTTCTGTGAACTGTCATTACAGGAATACTGCCTAGCTAAAGAGCACTAACTTACGTATCTTCTCAGTGGCTGGCGAGCGGTGACCTTGAGTTGACACTCGATATCGAACTGCGAACACATTCCGTGCTGTTCAGGTAACTGGTTTGACCCAACTGTCCCTAGCAGGTTCTTGGTGTTATACCGATGGCCATCGTTGTATAGAACACTGCGCTCTTACAAACCATTATCTCAATTCGCAATGGTCATAATTACACAAGTCTTTCATGACTTTTAATAAGAACACTTACAGCAGAATATCTTCCGAACACTTCCTTTCGCTGTCAACCCACAGACCTAACAAACTGTAAGTTGTTTCTTTTCTCGTGAACTTTCATTCTGTTCCGGTCACGTGATACGCCACTTTCCAAGTAGTTTCCCTTAGTGCTATTTATCATTATCATGTGCTCCGATCTGCCTTTACACGCTTTAGCAGAGCGTGACAGTTCATTGTTAAAGCGTAAATTGTTCTTACTTTATTCCTTTGTTGGTCTTTTACCGTAGGCCTTCTGTTAACCCGTAAACTTAACGCTGTAAGCCATATATTGCCACATGGCAACAGCTCATTGTCCCTCCCATTTCTTAACATCACGTTCACCTCAAAACAAACGACATCTGTCATCCATTTTCCTGAACGCATTATACGCCCCACATTACGTGAAGATTGTTGTCTCCCACATTACTTCACGGTTTCTATCCAACAAATTACTTAAAGGTTTCTGTCTCCCACATTAATTAACGGTTTCTGTCTCCCACAATAATTAACGGTTTCTGTCTTCCACATTACTTAACTTTTTTCTGTCTCCCACATTACTTAACGGTTTCTGTCTCCCACATTAATTAACGATTTCTGTCTCCCACATTACTTAACAATTTTTATCCCCCACATTACTTAACGGTTTCTGTCTCCCACATTACTTAACGGTTTCTGTCTCTCACATTACTTAATGGCTTCTGTCTGTCACATTACTTCAAGGTTTCTGTATGCTACATTACTTAACGGTTTCTGTCTCCCATATTACTTTACGATTTCTGTCTCCCACATTACATAAAGGTTTCTGTTCCCTCCCAACAATACTTAATGGTTTCTGCTGCCACATTAATTAACGATTTCTGTCTCCCACATAACTTAAAGGTTTCTGTCTGCCACATTACTTCATGGCTTCTGTCTCCCACATTACTTCACAGTTTCTGTCTCTCATATTACTTAACGGTTTCTATCCCCCACATTACTAAACGGTTTCTGTCTGCCACATTACTTAACGATTTCTGTCTCCTACATTACTAAACGGTTTCTGTCTCCCACATTACTTAACGGTTTCTGTCTCCCACATTACGAAACGGTTTCTGTCTTCCACATTACTTAACAGTTTCTGTCTCCGACATTACTTCACGGTTTCTGTCTGCCACATTACTTAACGATTTCTGTCTCCCACGTTACTTTACGGTTTTAACCCCCACATTACTTAACGGTTTCTGTCCCCCACATTACTTAACGGTTTCTGTCTCTCACATTACTTAATGGCTTCTGTCTGTCACATTACTTCACGGTTTCTGTATGCTACATTACTTAGCGGTTTCTGTCTCCCACATTACTTTACGAATTCTGTCTTCCTCATTACTTAACGGTTTCTGTTCCCTCCCAACATTACTTAACGGTTTCTGTCTCCCACATTATTTAACGGTTTCTATCCCCCACATTACTTAACGGTTTCTGTCTGCCACATTACTTAACGATTTCTGTCTTCCACATTACTTCACGGTTTCTGTCTCCCACATTACTTAACGGTTTCTGTCTCCCACATTACGTAACGTTTTCCGTCTCCCACATTACTTAACGGTTTCTGTCTCTGACATTACTTAATGGCTTCTGTCTCTCACATTACTTCAAGTTTTGTGTTCCCTCCCAACAATACTTAATGGTTTCTGTCTGCCACATTACTTAACGGTTTCTGTCTCCCACATTACTTAAAGGCTTCTGTCTGTAACATTACTTCACAGTTTCTGTATGCTACATTACTTAACGGTTTCTGTCTGCCACAATACTTAACGATTTCTGTCTCCCACATTATTTTATGGCTTCTGTCTCAAACATTACTTCACGGTTTCTGCCTCCCACATTACTTCACGGTTTCTATCCCCCACATTACTTAACAGTTTATGTCTGCCACATTACTTAATTATTTGTGTCTTCCACATTACTTCACGGTTTCTGTCGCCCACATAACTTAACGGTTTCTGTCTCCCACATTACTTGACGCTGTCTGTCTCCCAAATTACTTAACGGTTTCTGGCTCCCACATTACGTAACGGTTTCTGTCGCCCACATTACTTAACGGTTTCTGTCTGCCACATTACTTAACGATTTCTATCTCCCACTTTACTTAACGGTTTTTATCCCCCACATTACTTAACGGGTTCTGTCCCCCACATTACTTAACGGTTTCTGTCTCTCACATTACTTAATGGCTTCTGTCTGTCACATTACTTCACGGTTTCTGTATGCTACATTACTAAACGGTTTCTGTCTGCCACATTACTTTACGATTTCTGTCTTCCTCATTACTTAACGGTTTCGGTTCCCTCCCAACATTACTTAACGGTTTCTGTCTGCCACATTACTTAACGGTTTCTGTCTCCCACATTACTTAACGGTTTCTGTTTCCCACTTTACTTAAAGGTTTCTGTCTGCCACATTACTTAACGGTTTCTGTCTGCCACATTACTAAACGATTTCTGTCTGCCACATTATTAAATGGTTTCTGTCTGCCACATTACTTAACGATTTCTGTCTGCCACATTACTTAACGATGTCTGTCTCCCATATAACTTAACGGTTTCTGTCTCTCACATTACTTCACGGTTTCTGTCTCCCACATTACTTCACGGTTTCTGTCTCCCACATTACTTAACGGTTTCTATCCCACACATTACTAAACGGTTTCTGTCTGCCACATTACTTAACGATTTATGTCTTTCACATTACTTCACGGTTTCTGTCTCATACATTACTTAACGGTTTCTGTCTCTCACATTACTTCACGGTTTAAGTCTCCCACATAACTTCATGGTTTCTTCTCGCACATTACGAAACGGTTTCTGTTTTCACATTACTTAGCATTTTCTGTCTCCCACATTACTTAAGGTTTCTTTCTCATACATTACGTAATGGTTTCTGTCTCCCACATTACTTAACGGTTGCTGTCTCCCACATTACGTAACGGTTTCTGTCTCCCACATTACTTAACGGTTTCTGTCTCCCACATTACTTAACGGTTTCTGTCTCCCACATTACTTAACGGTTCTGTCTCCCACATTACGTAACGGTTTCTGTCTCCCACATTACTTAACGGTTTCTGTCTGCCACATAACGGTTTCTGTCTCTCACATTACTTAATGGCTTCTGTCTGTCACATTACTTCACGGTTTCTGTATGCTACATTACTTAGCGGTTTTTGTCTCCCACATTACTTTACGATTTCTGTCTTCTTCATTACTTAACGGTTTCTGTTCCCTCCCAACATTACCTAACGGTTTCTGTCTGCCACATTACTTCACGGTTTCTGGCTCCCACATTACTTCACGGTTTCTATCCCCCACATTACTAAACGGTTTCTGTCTTCCACATTACTTAACGATTTATGTCTTTCACATTACTTCACGGTTTCTGGCTCCCACATTACTTAACGGTTTCTGTGTCCTACATTACGTAACGGTTTCTGTCTTCCACATTACTTAACAGTTTCTGTCTCCCACATTACTTAACGGTTTCTGTCTCCCACATTACGTAACGGTTTCTGTCTCCCACATTACTTAACGGTTTCTGTCTGCCACATTACTTAACGATTTCGATCTCGATCTTTACTTAACGGTTTTTATCCCTCACATTACTAAACGGTTTCTGTCACCCACATTACTTAACGGTTTCTGTCTCCCACATTACATAACGGTTTCTGTCAACCACATTACATAACGGCTTCTGCCTGTCACATTACTTCACGGTTTCCGTATGCTACATTACTTAGAGGTTTCTGTCTCCCACATTACTTTACGATTTCTGTCTTCCTCATTACTTAACGGCTTCTGTTCCCTCCCAACATTACTTAACGGTTTCTGTCTGCCACATTACTTAATGGTTTCTGTCTCCCACATTATTTAACTGTTTCTATCCCGCACATTACTTAACAGTTTCTGTCTGCCACATTACTTAACGATTTCTGTCTTCCACATTACTTCACGGTTTCTGTCTCCCACATTACTTAACGGTTTCTGTCTCCCATATTACTTAACGGCTTCTGTCTGCCACATTACTTCACAGTTTATGTATGCTACATTACTTAACGGTTTCTGTCTGCCACAATACTTTACGATTTCTGTCTTCCTCATTACTTAACGGTGTCTGTTCCCTCCAAACATTACTTAACGGTTTCTTTTTGCCACATTACTTAACGGTTTCTGTCTCCCACATTTCATAACGGCTTATGTCTTTCACATTACTTCACAGTTTCTGTATACTACATTACTTAGCTGTCTGTCACATTAATTCACAGTTTCTGGTGCCAACTGGCAAGATCGAGGGGAAGAGAACAAAGGAAGACAGAGAAGTAAATACCTGGATGGCTTGACCACGTGGCATTGTCGAGACAGAAACACTGAGCTGATCCGCGACTCTGGTGATCGAGTGAAATGGCGAGTCATGACCGCCCACGCTTACCGGCATGGCACACGATGGATAGATATAGTTTTAGACAGACTACGCTGATAATGTCATGAGATAAGGCAGTGGCGTGCAGAGGTTCTTTGATGCCCGGGGCCGTCGCACCCCCGCACCCCCCTCTGCGCGTCACTGAGCTGAGCTAAGGATAGGAGAGCTTGAGGTGACCGTGTTGAGAGTCTATGTCCCAATGGGATCAGCGACGACAGAGGAAGAATGGAGATGACTTTGGCAGCAGAAGAATACAGTAAATTACGAAAACTCTCCTTTTCTTACTTTACTTTTCAATAGGGAGAATTGTTACCTGTTAATATTTTATTTTTTTAATTTTAAAATTTGAGAGGGTCGATTTTATCCTACATGGCTCGGTCTCTTTTCGCAGGGCGGCCTGCCGAAACCGTCGCATAAAGCACGAACTCCATTGCTCTAACGACGACCACCAGGAGTCTAGGAGAAAAATGCACTCGTGAACCGTAAGACGTAGCCCGGAATCGAACCCACAGCCTTTGGAGCGCGAAGCAGACTGCTTGAGTTCGCCTCGGAACGCCCATCTATAACTAACAATTAGTACAAGCCACTGTGACTGACTAGACAGACTTATCGCATGGTGTCGGATGTATCATTACTTTCTTTTTGTGCTAGTCAACAAACTACCGACATGGCCTTTCAAGTGAAACAGTGTTAGTGCTATTAGTATTAGTGTCTCAATTTTGTGTAGCTGGCATTTCTCGTAGGTCAACGTACGAAATGAGGGTTGCCCTGATCTTTGTGTTAAGTTGTCAGTCTGCTATGATACAAGCATGCAGGCTCAAACACAATGCGTGACAAGACTAGTGAAGATAACATCACAATAATTAAACACTGGCCTCAAGCACAAGGGTTTAAGTATATTTGAAAGTGATTATTTGGTTGTTTCGGGATTTGAAATTTAAATATTGAGCACAACCCACTACTGGCAACGCTGATCGTATTCTGGTACGAACCTAAGGCCTATCCACGTCAATATGGAAGCACTATACTCGAGTTTCGCTCTCGTTTGAGCTCGTCAGTAGTGCATATCCCTGACCGGATCCGGAAACAAGCCCCGGATCACTGGCGTGTGAAGCGGGTGTGTAACCACGCGGCACACGCTGGACATGCCAAATTATCATAACAGAATATCACAACGTTACCCATCGTAGGCTATGCTCAAGATTGCCCAATCGCCGCGACTGACATCCGTCAATCGATGTGGACCCGAACGATCAGGACTTCTCACTGGCAAGGAACACCAGGCCTCCTAAAATCCAGTGAGAAATAATCACATTGATTATTTGGTTGTTTCGGGATTTGAAATTTAAATATTTAGCACAATATACTACTGGCAACGCTGATCGTATTCTGGTACGAATCTAAGGCCTATCCACGTCAATATGGAAGCACTATACTTTCCTCAAAACATCAAAAAAATGTCGCCGCTTTCGATGATTTAAGTTGCTTTTGGACCTATCAAAGACATATTCCTTTGGTGGGGGTAAACATAAGACGGCAGGAAAAAATTCATAACGATGCAACAGGCAGTTTTCAAAATAATTGATCGAGAATGATGGCATTCATTTCTGGACATACAATAACTGTAAATCTACCATGCAGTTTCTTTATATACCACAATATAGACTTGCAGGAGGTCTATTGTAAATAGACCATTCTTCTTCTTCTTCTTCTTCTTCTTCTTCTTCTTCTTCTTCTTCTTCTTCTTCTTCTTCTTCTTCTTCTTCTTCTTCTTCTTCTTCTTCTTCTTCTTCTTCTTCTTCTTTTCTTCTTCTTCTTCTTCTTCTTCTTCTTCTTTTCTTCTTCTTCTTCTTCTTCTTCTTCTTCTTCTTCTTCTTCTTCTTCTTCTTCTTCTTCTTCTTCTTCTTCTTCTTCTTCTTCTTCTTCTTCTTCTTCTTCTTCTTCTTCTTCTTCTTCGGCTGCTGAAGCTTTGCTAGCACATCTTTCACTGTCTTCCTCTCGTCTCTCGCCTAGTATGTTCCCACAGAAGGCCAAACTCTTCATGTCGCCTCTTCTGCTGGTATTAAGTCAAGTAAATCAAGTAAGTCAAGTAAGTCATGTAAGTCAAGTAAATCAAGTAAGTCAAGTAAGTCATGTAAGTCATGTAAGTTAAGTAAGTCAAGTAAGTCAAGTAAGTCACGTAAGTCAAGTAAATCAAGTAAGTCAAGTAAGTTATGAAGGTCAAGTAAATCAAGTAAGTCAAGTAAATCAAGTAAGTCAAGAACTTTTACACAACCTAAGGTCACCGTGCATATAGTGCTAGACCAATATTTTAATGGGCCAATCGGATCGTGCCGCCTCTGTGGCGAAGAGCTTCCGAAAGCGGCTCGTAATTCCGCATACCCGCGTTGGAAACACTGTTGCGCGCGATTTGGCAGCCGACCACGTTGCCTTGATTTCGCGTTGGTATCGGTGTCCGTCGTTCAGAAAGCAATGGCAAACTACTGAACGTTAACTTGCCAAGAGATCACAGCGGCAGAAATGCTGTTGTTGACTGCGATGTCCTGCAAAAAGGATATGCAAAACACAAATCGGATCGTGGTGGGTGATGGGGGTCAGTATCACGCTGACCGTCTTTATTTCCTAAGACATGCCCTGGTTTCCTTTTTAGGCTAAATTGTCTTAAAAATCCGTCTCGATACTGTTTCGAACCCTTGACTATATCGAAAAAAAAAAAATCTATTGTAATGTTGGCGTTGTATATTATCCGATAGCCCCAAATCCACGTGATATGAGATTAATTGATTGATTGATTTAGGAATCTACATCACAGCATACGGGGCATTCCCATAAGCCCTCCGTCCCCATCCTCAGCAGCCAGCTAAGAGTTCCAACACTAATAGTACCAGTAGCAATCAGATTATATGTCCTTCTCGCCTTTCCTCTGAGCTTCGAGCGTCGGCCAGATCCCCTCGTCACCCCTCGCTGTCGCATTCTTGCCAGACCATGGTGATCCATTTGCTCCTCCGAGGTGT
This sequence comes from Cepaea nemoralis, assembly GCA_014155875.1. NCBI lineage: Eukaryota > Metazoa > Mollusca > Gastropoda > Stylommatophora > Helicidae > Cepaea > Cepaea nemoralis. The sequence continues at coordinate 12,910 of JACEFZ010018050.1, read as the reverse complement.
ACACGTGCTCCCACATGGCCGCAACCACGTTCCTTATCATGCATCAATACTCCACCAAGTTTTGCAGAGCCAGCCAATCTGTCCGCCTGTTCATTCCCAAGCACATCAGCATGCCCCGGAGAAAAGATCCAGACGATGCTTGTCACGCGTGACTTCCTAAGCGAAGCAAGCCAATATGCACGAAGCGTGCCTGTCCTCACCCTACTCAGCCTGCTTTCTGAGTCAGTTACAATCACGATGTGTGTGTGTATCGAATTCTCCATCCAGCGAAAAGCTGCACTGACCGCCTCCACCTCCATTCTTAAGCTAGATGTTGTGATATCATATGCCCGGCAATCCTGCACCAAACGTCGACCATTAGCTTTTGCTAAGAACACCCAGCACGTCTCCTACCTCTCAACACCGAACCATCTGTGCATATAATCATACCGCCCGGGCGAGCATTATCCTGAATTAGTTGCTGGATTTCCACTTCCGTGGCCCCTGCTGACCACTCCCTGCACTCCCAGTTCAATGTGATTATAACTTTGAACAAGTCTGACTGCTCCGCTGACACTCTAACCCACTCCTCTCCTCGCCTAATGTTCTCAAAGATGCACACCTATCTGATCGTATCCTCCACCTGAGCCATCCATGATTTCCCTCTTATCAGTCGCTGACCCTTAACTACGTCCAGCGCCTCATTCAACGGTTGATCTATGTCAACAACAATTCTGGGGTATGCCTTCGCCTGCATCACCTTGAGCCTACCAGCAACAGTCGGCAGACCAAGGATGTAACGCATACACACTACTGGGGTGTCTCTGGTGCATCCCAGAATGACCCGCATAGCTTCGTTCTGTATGCGTTCTACTTTCACCAATTGACACTTTGAGACAGTGAGCAGTCCTAGTCCATAATCAATCACTGAGAGGATCAAGTGCTGGTATAGTGTGAAAAACATTCTCTGCTTTGTGTCCATTGCAGCCATAGGTTTAAGTGCATTGAGTCCCTTTTGAGACCTTGTTACAACCGACTCTATGTGGTCCTTAAAGGACAGGCTCCTGTCAAATGTGATTCCCAGATACTTCAGTTTGTTCTCTCTGTTGACGCTTCTACCATCTATCGTGAGGCTTGGGACATCAGTTCTTACAATCCTGTTGTCCAGAGAGCACCACAAAACAGCTGCCTTTTCCGAGTGGATGACATCACTCATTTCAGTGCAACTGTCAATAACTTTGTCTACTGTCGCCAGTAGCTCCTGGGCTGTTTGCTCCCTATCTCTCCCCTGCCTATATGCAAGAATATTATCTGCAAATCCTTCCAACCCCTGGTGCTTCTAGGTTTGCAATCTTGCTCGTATACACGTTAAAGAGCACCGGTGAGATTGCAGATCCCTGTGGCAGTCCCGGGGTTAAAATATGTGACTCTGAGGTCCATGCACGCAGACGGAGAGCAACCCGACGAGAATGCAGGACGGCTGCTGTCCAGTTCACCAGCCAGGGATTTACTCCCTTCTCCATCAGTGCGGTCATCAAAATATCATAGCGAACTCTGTTGTACGCATCCTCGAGATCAAGCGCTGCCGCCATCGTTACCTGTCTACTCTGGAACCCCTCATAAACGTCAAAGGCAAAAGTGCCTGCATTTGACCAGATCTTTTCCTGGCCTGTAACTCCTCAGGCCTCTTGGAAGAAGATTCCGCCTTTCCAAAAACTCTTGCAGCTTGACAGCGACTATCTTCTCTAAAATCTGCCCAAATGTATTTTGAAGGGTGTTGATCCTAAAGCCGCTAAGCTTTGAATGATCCTTGAATGGCTTTGGGAGAGGGATGAGATAGCTATGTAACCAATCCTGCGGTACTGATGCTGTCCTAATGCTCTGGTTAAAGCAGCCAGTCATCTCCGAGATGGCTAGCTGAGATTTTAAAGCCAGTACGACAGTCCTTTGATCCAAGAACACTCAAAGATACATTCGAACTGGTGGAATTATTGGACACTATGGACATACATATTAAACACATGGCATCCATGAATATTGCCTCCTTATTCACCAACGTTCCATTAGATCGGACCGGGAATATTATAAGTGAACGCATTAGAGACAAACAACTAAACCTAGGCATACCATCAGCTATCCTAGGGAGGATATTAAGATTATGTACCGCCGACATTCAATTCAACTTTCTAAAAAAGTCATACTTCCAAATTGACGGAGTGGCCATGGGAAGTCTGCTTGGACCTATTCTAGCAGGACATCTTCATGGCACATTTAAGAAGAAAATAGATCTTCAGACATCAATAACTTGGCCTTCTACCGTCGTTACTTGGACGAGATACTAATTATCACCACAGACGAGCTACAAGCAACGTCGTTCCAGGCCACAACGAACGTGACACATAAAAACATCTCTCTATCTATGGAACACGAACACAACGAAGCGTTACCATTTCTAGATATCCTAATGAGACGTAGAGCAGACGGCACAATTCAATGATTAGTGAACTGTAAAGAAACATGGACTGACCAATATTTAAATTTTCAGAGCTTCGCACCTGTCCAGTACAAACGGGGCTTAGTACGAACCCTGTTTGACCGTGCTAGGAAGATATGCACCCAGGACACACTGACATAAGAATTTGAAACTCTGAAGAATGCCTTAAACCTGAATGGGTACTCCACATGATTTATAAAGCGCCACTGCCAACAGACCAAACCTAAACCAGAAGAAACTACAGTCCCTAAACTCTAGGTTTTCATCAAGTTAACCTTCCGGGGAGATGACGTAATGGAACGTTTGCAGGACCGGCTCATCACAGCAGTCGGGCGAACATTCTGTGCTGAAACTATGGTTATCAGGTACAAAGCCACACTGATCCCCATCCCAGCAGTTAAAGAACCTGTAGCTTTGTACACCAAATCGAATTGTATTTACCAATTTACATGTAGGTGCGAGGTCATCTACATAGATAGAACAGAGCGACAGTTACATAACAGGGTGTTGGAACACATTCCGAACTGGGTGGACAAGATACTACACACAGAAGATGGTAGCTTAGGCTGGTCGACACACCTGAACAGTCCTGCTTCATCGGTCGCGAGACACGTGCTCGAGAGTGGTCATGTGGTTGAAAGAGACAGTGCCTTCCGTGTGTTGTTCAACACACAGAGTAGTCGGCTGTTAAGGTTTGCTGAAGCCATAGTGATAAACCTGCGTAAGCCGGCCTTGTGAAAGCAGAAAGACATGTTAGTCAGTTTAAAATTACCGTGGTAGACAATCGACATTACTGTGCGAATATGTATATATTTCAGATTGAAGGATTTATCTAGTTATTTCACTTTACGTTGTGTGATTTCTGCAGTATGTACCGGACAAGATGCGGCGAAATATGCCAGGCAATAAATCATGCAATCTATTGTTTGTGTTTTCGTTATTCAAACATCAAATTCTGTCGCTTACGACAACGGTTAATCTCTTCTGCTGCATCAATTTTGGCGATGATTTTTTTTTTAAATGTTGCAACAATATGTGCTTGACCCGGCCGTCGAAGATCTATCGTGAACTGACGTCCTTTCCTAAAAATTCGTGCCCAGTCTGTCACGGTTGTCTTCGACACACACCTGTTACCGTACGCTGCCTGTATTCTTCGATGAATGTCCACAGGTCGACATCCTTCAAATGAAAGAAACTGAATCACCACTCTTTGGTCTTCTTTGGGCGGATTTTGGATCAACCCGGCCATTTTATCAACGGTCAGAAACAGAACCTATGCTTCATGGGACGATAAGCACTTGTTCTTTTATTCATTGGTCAGTACTTATCACATGATTATGACATGATCATGGTCAACGTACGAAATTATGCGCGGTGCAGCCCGAACGGATTTTAAATGAACGCCCCTTATATATTTAGTCGTTCGCTATGTCTTGCGTTATATCTAAACCCAAAAAAGAAAGGCCAAAGGTAGCTTGGAGCATTTTGAAATAGGATGTTGTGAATTAGTTTAGCCTTATTAAATAGTAGGCGTTTGTGGAATGGCAGTAACTGAAGACGTTTATTAGGTTAGAATTGTCGGTAAGCTTTTCATCATTAATTAAACGCACTGCTCTTTTCTGGAGTGAATAAAGGCGTTTTATTATTGATTTGGAGCATCCATTCCAGATTGTGGAGCAATAATCAATATGATTTTGTATGTGAGACGTATAGAATATCTTTCTAGTGTTTTCGTCACGGAAATGTTTAATTTTAGCATGTTGATATACTTGTTTAGCTATTGTTTAACAAGAGCATGAACATGGGAGTTAAAGGTTAGATTTTGATCAACGATGAGTCCCAAGGCCATGTGCTCGGTTACACTTTCTATAGTCGTGCTACTAATATGCAGCCGAAGAGCTCTCTTCGAGTTTAGACCGAGAAGTCTTTGCCTGGTTGCTTTAGACGGAAAGGACTTTAGATGTATTAGCAACTTGTACTGGGAACAGGTAGCGTCAATTAGATACGGAAATAATAACCCATCGCCCTTAGAGATAAAAAGAGGAGTATGGCAGGGATGCGTGTTGTTACCAAGCCTCTTTAACCTATATACAGAAATAATTTATAAACAGGTCGAACTGCAATCGAAGAATCATAAATTATATTAGATATGCTGACGATACAGTGTTGCTAGCCGAATGCTAGCAAACGCTACAAAACATTGTGTTGCAAGTAAATAAGTATAGATGACAGTGCAGAATTTGGCATAGTTATTAATATTCCAAACACGAAAACTATGATAATTAACTGTCGAAAAAAGCGGCCATCACTGAACATTTCAGCGAGATACAAGTAACACATGTCTCCCCTCTTGGACATGTAATATCAGATGAAGGCAGAAGTCAAACAGACATGAAACAGAGAACAGGAATTGCAAAAAATATTTTCAACAACATAAAATCAGTATTAATAACTAGAGAGATTAAGTAAGCATTAAAAATGAGAAGTGTCAATTGTTATGTTTATTCAGCAATACTATACAAAAATAAGTCTTAAAAGTCGAGAGGATCGACTTTATTGCACCAGGTTTAATCCCATATGGCTCGGTTTCTTTCCGCACAAAGCATGACCTCTGTAGCTACAGCGACGAGCCCAATGAGTCTCCGAGAAAAATGCACTCGTGAACCAAAAGACGTAGCCCGCAATCGAACCCACAAGCTTCGGAGCACGAGGCTTGAACACTTCGCCACGGAGCATCCCGATTCATAAATACTAAATGACCACTGAACAAGCAATTAAAAGATAGAATATAGGCCTTGGAAGTGTGGATATACTGAAGATTATGTCGTGTTTCATGGAAACAAAAACAATCAAATACTGGGGTTCTAAATAACCAGAAATGAAAAGAGAGTTGATAAAAGAAATAAAAATTAGGCATGTGGAATATTTCGGCCACGTTAAAAGACATAACCCTCTTATAAACACCATTCTAGAGGGTAAAGTTGAGGGCAAGCGAGCAAGAGGTAGACAACGATACAAGTGGGAAAATATCCAGAGATGGATGAGCAGCAGGCTGACAGAATGTATAATCAGGACGAGAGACACAGTGTTGGAGATTCTTTGCAACCAACCTTCATTGTGGAAACGGCATCTGATTGATTAAGCTACACATGGCTGAATCTCACGTTCTCACCTATTGATAATCGGTGAAATACAACAATTAATGTTCTTACTGTGACATTTCACAACGAAATCCTTGCTTCACCAAACATAGTCACGGAGGCTTACATATGGTTAATTACAGAAACGACAGTTAACAGTTAACACAGCTGAGTGCGGGTAGTTACCAAGAATGAAACAACTCGCATGTACTTTGTACACAGTAAATATTCAAATAAAGATCAATCGATGTCAATGCCCTGACGCCATTGTCATATCTAACAGAAGAGCTCTTACCGAGATAAAGAAAAGATTCGTCATATTCGCAGATTATTTTAAAATAATGGACAACAACATGTAGAACAGATATATAATCATCATCATCCTCATCATCATTATCATCATCATCATCATCATCATCATCATCATAATCATCATCATCATGTATTGTGTTGATAAGCGTGATGGGTTATGATCCGCCATCTCACGCATGACCAGTCCTGGATCAGGTCTGTGCTCTTTTCCCGATTACGCCATGAGTCCAACCATCCTGCTATTTATCTCTTTGCTTTCATCTTGCTATTTTCCCATCATTTTATTTTCAGCTACCGCTAAGTTTTAACTTGTAGTGCTTCTCATAACGTGCACAAACAATCTTGACTTGGTCTAATTTCTCTAATCAATTTACTGTTTACATGTTTCTCGTTAGACATTTTTTTTATTAGTTTGTCTGTACGCCCATGATAGCTTTACAATTCCTCAACAATCACATGTTCACTGCTGTTGATGTTTCTAAGCATATCTGCTTATCGTCCATGTCTATCATGCAGTGTAGTTTTTATATATATATATATATATATATATATATATATATATATATATATATATATATATATATATATATATATATATATATATATATATATATATATATATATATATATATATATATATATATATATATGTATGTATATAGCGCCTCAACACTCCTTTCTGCAGAACTATTGCAAGTAGAACAGCCACATCTTCTGCATGATACTAATGTTGCACAATGAGTGATGAACTGGTGAAGAAAGTGGAGGTAGCGAAGATGTGACTTTTGAGAGGAATGTTGTTAATGCAGTTGACAGAGAAGATGAAAACGTGAGTATCGAGAGTTGAGGTGGTTACGAGATCATTTATCCAAACCATAAGGAAGACATAAATGAACATTTTAGCACATTATCCGTAAAGAAGAGAAGCCAGAAATAAGTTAATCTTCATCATTACGTACTTTGTGAAATGGCGTCGGCGTTCATGTTTCCCTGCAGTCCTCGGTCCTTGGTGCTCCTTGGTATGACTATTGATAATCAATTTCATCGTCTTAGAACAATTGCATGGTTTATATCCTCCTGTATCAGCATCTTTTACCACCGATTGTTCCAGCATCACGGTGTTCTCCAGTGCCCTTCTACTCATATGAATAAAAGAAAACTGTCTCTTTCTTCAAATCGTGTATAATGTTTTACATTCACTGGCATCTTCCAGTCAGTAGTTGTTAGTTAATCTAGCCGTTAAATGTATTAACAACATTCGTCCCAGAAACTAAATCCCAGCAGCCTCTACGATATTTCTACTTTCTTCATTAGCACTTAAGACTGGGGAACAGCGAGAAGACACAAAATGTATATACAAAACAATACAGGAATTATCGGAAGTTAGACAAGGTACAGTAAGCAGTTGTTTAAAAACAAAAGAATGTAAAATATTAACGAAGAAAGAAAAGGTAATTGAAAAATGGACAGAATACATAAAAAAGTTGTATGATGCTTGTGGTAGATCATCAACAAGAATGTGCGATCAATGTTACGGATAACTAATAATGATGGAGGAAGTTGAAGGTAAATTCACGGGGCCAGAAAATATTAGTGTGGAAGAAATATAACTTTTGGTGAACTGGGTATAGAAGTGATAATACTTGAAATCTGTTGGCATTGCTCAACCAAAGAAATATGGTGCAACCGACTGTAGAGAACATCACACAATTAGTTTAATGATTTATGTGACTAAAATACTGGTAAGAGTAATAATGCGAAGAATAATAAATAATATAAAACCAATAATTGGTTTTAACACACACACACACGCACACACACACACGCACACACACACGCACACACACACACACACACACACAAATATCTTATATATAAAATTCAATCTCCGTCAGTCTGTCTGTCTGTCTGTCTGTCTGTCTGTCTGTCTGTCTGTATGTATGTATGTATGTATGTATGTCCTTTATTTGTTCGCGAACGGCCCATCCGATTGAGATGACATTTTCTACACGCCTTCCTTTCATTCCAGCGCTGCTAACTGTGCTATTTTGTTAGTGTGAAATCGCCTGCTTACTCAGTATTATTTCATTTTTCATTTTTCATTATAATTTCCTATATCTCAGGGGACCTAACTCTGTAAAAGTTATTTCAAGGGGCATAACTTTTCTGTATAACTTATAGTCATATTGTGGCATCGTTTTCAAAGATTTATAAACTCTTTCTCCATAGTTATTTACCGGCATATGAGTTATAATAAATAATGATACAATCTGTAAGGCATTTTCAAAGTTTTCATAAAAATAATGCACAATGCATAATATTGTAACTCATCTTTTTTTGCTTAAGAAGTTACTGTAGTCATGCAGGTGATTAGAAAGAGTTTTCATTAAAAATAATGGATGATGTGTTGAAGTACATTCTTTTAAGTTGCTTTTTTTGTTGTATGAATTTAATGAGAACTTATATGACTACTTATATGAATTAAATGAGATGCTCCCCACCAGGGACTGGGCGAAGCCGGACAGGGTCAGGCAGACAGATAGGCAGACAGACAGACAGTCGGGAACTTATATGACTACTTATATAAATTAAATGAGATGCTTCACACCAGGAGCTGGGCGATGCCGGGCCGGGTCAGACAGACAGACAGACAGACAGATAGACAGACAGACAGACAGACAGACAGACAGACAGACAGACAGACAGATAGTTGGTAACGGGAACGGGAACTTATATGACTACTTATATGAATTAAATGAGATGCTCCCCACCAGGGACTGGGTGAAGCGGGGCAGGGTCAGGCAGACAGATAGACAGACAGATAGACAAACAGATAGACAGTCGGGAACGGGAACTTATATGACTACTTATATGAATTAAATGAGATGCTCCACACCAGGAGCTGGGCAATGCCGCACCAGGTCAGACAGACAGACAGACAGACAGACAGACAGACAGACAGACAGACAGACAGACAGACAGACAGACGGTAAGGGGAACGAGAACTTATATGACTATTTATATGAATTAAATGAGATGCTCCCCACCAGGGTCTGGGCGAAGCCGGGCAGGGTCAGCTAGTTTATTATAAATGTTTAGATTCTCCAGATTTCTACGTATCGCTTCATGGTTCGCTTTATCAAAGGCTTTAGTGCAGCCAATAAAGCACAAAAATAGAATTGCTTCAATCATTTTTCCTGGTAATTTTCTCAGTTAGGATGAATATAGCGTTCTTCGTTACCTTCCACACTGCTTAACTCCAGTGTCAGGTGTGTTGTTGTTGTTGTTGTTTTTCTTCTCCTTATAATTCTAATCATTTTTTTAAGTTTCATTCATCATGTGCCATGCCGATAAGCGTAAGCTGTCATGTTTCGACATCTAGCGCGATCACCAGAGACGTGTATCAGCTCAGTGTATTTGTCTCGATGGCCAAGCCATGCAAGTATTTACTTCTCTACCTTCCCCTTGTTTTCTTATCTTGCCAGTTGTCTACAAGTTCTAAAATTTATTTCTTTTCATAATTAACCAAATAATTTTGACTGTCTATGTCTAATTTTTCTAAGTAGTTTACGGTTTTCATTTGTTTCTTGTAGGACTTGGTAATTTGTTTTTCTGTCTGTCCATTGTATTCTTTGTATTTTACTTAGAAACCACATTTCCACAGCCATCAGATGTTTTTTCATCTTGTCTGTTCATTGTTCACGCTTTACATCCATACAAAAGAATAGGTTCTATGTAGCACCTCAACACTATTATTCTCGCTGCAAATGACATCTTTATATTGGTCAGTATGTTTTCCATTTTGTAAAAGGCTACCTTCGCCACGGCAATTCTTATTTTCTGATCAAGACATCTCCCATCAGATATTATGACTGTTCCGAGATAATTGCACCGATTTACTTCTTTAAGAATATTCCCTTTTACTTTTATATTACATTGTGGTATATCCTTCTTCCTAGTGCCGACCATAATCTGTGTCTTCCTAGAATGTAATTCCAGCCTTAGTTGTTCAAAGTGTGCAACAACCACTACTGCTAAACGTTGCGGATCCTGATCATTGACTTCAATCAATACTGCATCATCCACTTATCTAATGTTATTGATGTTATGTGCCCCAATGATGATTCCTTTCATATCTTCTACATTATTGAAAATATTTTCAATGTACAGGGAAATACGATCTGGAGGCATTACACAACCATATCTCCCTCCTCTCTTAATAGGCTGATATTGACTTACTTCTTTATTAATCCTTATGGTAGCTAGTTGTTTCTAATGTATTTTGTTACAAGTCAATGGTCTTTTCCACCAATGTCCAGATCTGCAAGCTTCATTATATTGACATATCTACTTTATCGAAAGCCTTTGTGTAGTCAATTGTCACAAAATGCGCCTGGAGAATTGCGATCAGGAGATGGGGGACTGACCAGACACACGATTTCTCTCAGCCTGCCACACAGTTCACGATTTATACACCTACCCAGTAGTCTAAGGGAGATAATCCAAGTAATTTTACCCCTGACAGAGTAGAGGAAAACGCCCTTGGATTCCGGAATGTTCTAGATGAAGACACAGGAAGTAGTGTCTTAACTGGGCAATCGCAGTAAGCTAGCAAGCAGCTGGGAGAACCGATGGTTGTCTGGCCGGCTGGCGAACTTCTGCGTGGCTGCAGTTTGTCAGAAGGAAGAAATGGTTTCCAATGTCAACGTAGTTTGAAGACTGTAGACATAACGTTCCCAAGTTGGACTGAGATTCCATGCTTCTAACTGCATGCCAAACGAAAAGGCAAGAATGTTGCAATTCTTGAATCGAAATACACCATGTTGCATAGTTCATGCAGCCGTGTTCACCCGTAGGTCAATGTCGAGCCTGCAAGTTACACCGACAACAGGCCTGTTATTTGACCCCATTTGCATCACGCCTGTTTACATGACTAAAATTCGTGGCATGTTGCCAACAGTGCATTGCCGAGACAGGCCCAATGATGCACGACTTGTCTTGCCTGTCAGAAGTTGTTTGAGGAGAAAATAGGCTCGGCTTGTTGGTGATTTGATGGCACTATTAAGCCGCCTTGGAACTCAGACGTACTCGGCAAAACCGGAAGTTGGTGACGGCGTAACTTAAGCCCTATCGTGTAATATATATTCCGACTCGGCCGGTCAAGCCGAATCTCATGGGAATGTCCGCGGTCAAATCGACGGTCATTTGAGCGATCCAGCGCGTGCCGAATTTCGCGTCTTTTGGCAGGGCAACTACTGGTTTTTACTTTGCCTTCCTCATACACATTATGTTCATGGTCTCCTTAAGGGAATACTGTCCTAATCTGTAGTGGGTTCCTGTGAGGAGAACAACGGGGAGGGGAAAGAGGGACAAGTGATGCTACAGACATGTCTGATGATTGCAGGGGGGGGATGAATTGGGGAAAACATGACCACCTGGGAGGAGCTGGTAGGGGGTTTTGCCAACGGCCCTCCTTCAGGGCCATCTTGCCTATGGGTACCGTAGACCCTCTAACCCTGTATGTCATTAGAAGACTTCCTATGGGGAACTGGGGCACAGACACTCATGACCAATTACCGTGGGTTCACTCTATCCCCATTCCAGGGAAACAGATGTTCTGTTTCAGACTCCAGACCTTATTCTTTCTCTGACCCTGAGTCATGGCGTGTAATTGAACCACCACCCATTTTAGGGATGTGATTCACTCTCTGAGTACCATGAGGATGTCTATTCTCATATGATGAGTCGTGGTCACGTGATTCTCACCGAGGGTTGCCTGTGTCATTTTTCCAGATTCTACCTTCCGGAGAGGAGAGATGGATAGTCAGTAAAACCATCAAAGCATCAGCAGTCTGGACAAACCAGTCAACGTGAGGTGATCATACTGCCCACTACCCGGTCAGTCGTCTAGATCTCAAAGATGACTAAACAACCAGTTTAAGATAGAAACAACGTCTGGACAAGTATACTGTTCGTGTGATTGTCCGGATGTGCCACCCATTACCTATTCGACAACCACTCAACTATCGATGATATCATTCCACACTTCGTTCACATGGATTATGATCCTGATCATGAATATATTCACAGACTTTAGGCAATTGTGACTCTGGCAGTGAACAATGTTCAATATATAAATCTAGCATTGGACAGTGTGCTTCGATGAACTGTAATTCAGGAACTGTGTTTCTATCACTATATTGTTGAGTTGGTGCCACTGTTGGTAAAACAACGAACTTTCAGATTAAGTTAAACCTTTTATAGAGGCACCTGCATGATCGAATGAGGATGAAAATTCATGGTACTATTTGGACATATGCTCTGTGTTCCACGGCCATTAGCCTAATCTGATGTCAACTCGGAGGAGGTGCTATCTGGTCGAAGACGGAGGACCTACTGCGAGAGACACTGGCTAAGTACCATTCATGTGTGGTGTGAGGCGTTGGCATTGTGCTATGAAGACATCTTTATCTGGCTGCCTCAGCTAACTATCTAGTAGCAACTAGCACACCAGACAGATCTGCACTACATCCACATTATCTTCACTTTCCTTTGTACATTACACTGTTATTGTTGAGTTTGTAGATACCGGAGTTGCATCATTTATTCAGGACGATATTTGAAAGGGTAACATCCCTTGGTCGGTTGTGAGAGAGATAGGTATCCGAGGACTGGTGGGGTCGCAGACTGAAAGTGTCCCAGTCCCAGATCTGAAGTTATCCCGAGATTTATACACATACATATATAAATAAATATAGAGATATATGTGTGAATGGATCTTAATAAATAAATGCAATAGCCTGTTCCCTTCACCCCAGGGAAGCTATATGACATCAATAAAGCAAAGATGTAGGTTTTTGTTTACCTCTATAGAACGTTCAATTAATGTTCTCAGTATATGCACATCATTTACTGTACTCTTGCTTCTACAAACGACATTCTTCTTCTTCTATTTCGGGTTTTGCTACTCTTGCATGATAAATTC